>JAFLJL010016618.1:12500-16824 GCA_018398815.1 Conus ventricosus
GTCGGGTGGGTTGGGGGTATGGCGGGTGGGTTGGGTTGTATGGCGGGTGGGTTGGGTTGTATGGCGGATGGGTTGGGTTGTATGGCGGGTGGGTTGGGTTGTATGGCGGGTGGCTTGGGTTGTTTGGCGGGTGGGTTGGGTTGTATGGCGGTGGGTTAGGTTGTATGGTGGGTGGGTTGGGTTGTATGGCGGGTGGGTTAGGTTGTATGGTGGGTGGGTTGGGTTGTATGGCGGGTGGGTTAGGTTGTATGGTGGGTGGGTTGGGTTGTATGGCGGGTGGGTTGGGGTGTATGGTGGGTGGGTTGGGTTGTATGGTGGGTGGGTTGGGTTGTATGGTGGATGGCTTGGGGAAGGGTGCAGGGGAAGGGATGGAGATCCAGGGGACCAAGTGAAGAGAAAAGAATGACTCAAAAACATTACAGAGAATAATGTGGTAAAAATAGTATCAAACTGTGATTGAAGATGTTAGAAATCAGTAAACCCCAGTAACAATGCCTTAGAGCTGGGAGATAACAAAACTCCTGATAATGCCCATCATTAGGTGAGTCAGCTGTCAGGGTTTAACGGCTAGTGTCTCAGCCTAACGACTGGACGATCAGTGATTATAACCCTCATCAATACCGTTAGGCCTCACACTTGTTTGAATATGGCATTGTTCGGCTCCTTCCCAGAGAGTTCAATCTGCTTCACTTAATGGCTCACAACCGTGGAGTCTCTTTGCCTTAGAAACCAGAGGGAAGGGCCGACTGAGACAAAGGGACATAGAGGGAGGCAAAGACAGAGAGAAATGCAGGTCGACGACACTAAGAGATGGGCGATTGCTTAAAGAAAAGCACAGAGATAGATAGAGAGAGAGAGAGAGAGAGAGAGAGAGAGAGAGAGAGAGGAGAGAGAGAGAGAGAGAGAGAGAGAGAGAGAGAGAGAGAGAGAGACGGACAGACAGACAGACAGAGAGTGAGAGAGAGACAAAAACAGAGACCGAGACTGTACAGACTTTTACTGCTGATCATGCAACAAATTTCTCTTTCTCTTTTATGAGATAATAAAGTATATTGAATTGAATGGAGACGGAGAACGAGGGGAGAGAAGACAGGCCCATCAAGCCTTTCTTTCTCTCAAAGAAAGACTTTACATTAGAAACATTCATTTTAGGTACCTTCAAGAGGCCAACACACACACACACACACACACACACACGCACACACACACACACACACACACACACACACACACACACACACACACACACACAATCAGAGTCCGACAGAGAGACACACCAACAAGGAGTCGAGTAAAAACTCTCAGTGCCATTGCTTTTAACACTTTGCTTTCCTTTTCTTTTGTTTCCTTCTTCTGGCAGCGGAAAAGGGATTCTGGCCAATATGGTCTGGGCCGACTGCTCTTCCGTCTTTTTCGGGTTCTGTGGTTTAATTTTCGCCACGTTGTTGCCGACTTACATTTACGTACCTTCAAGAAGTCAACACAGACAAGACGAGAGGTAGAGCAAACCGTTCAAAGCCATTGATTTTAACATTTCTCTCTGTCAATCTGTAATACCTCGCCCTCTGATAATTGTCAGTGTTAAATACACTACTTTTCTTTCGCTCTCTTTCAA
Organism: Conus ventricosus; assembly: GCA_018398815.1. NCBI lineage: Eukaryota > Metazoa > Mollusca > Gastropoda > Neogastropoda > Conidae > Conus > Conus ventricosus. The sequence goes on from JAFLJL010016618.1 coordinate 14,116, forward strand.
ATATCATATTATTCTCTCTCTCTCTCTCTCTCTCTCTCTCTCAGTCTCTCTCTCCTCTCTCTCCTCTCTCTCTCTACTCTCTCTCTCTCTCTCTCTCTCTCTCTCTCGTCTTAAAAGACAAGAGTCTTTTGTCTTTGAGTCCTCTCCTCTCTCTCTCCTCTCTCTCTCTCTCTCCTCTCTCTCTCTCTCTCTCTCTCTCTCTCTCTCTCACAAAACGCCAAAGTAATCCCCCTTCCAAAATCAAATGATTTGTCGGATCCAAAATAATTTCAGACCTATATCCTAACTATCGATCTATCCAAACCCCTTGAAAGACACATACACACACACGTATCTCAGTTCATGGAGAAAAACAAAACTATTTCACCCACTCCAATCTGGATTCCGATCTAATCATTCCTGCCACACAGCATTATCACGAATGTGTGACTCATGGCTTTCAAATATGAACCATATCACAAATGACAGGGGTTGTCTTTCTTGACTTCAAAAAGGCGTTTGATCTTGTTGATCATTCCATTCTTCTAAAGAAACTATCTGTCTACTTGAACCATAAACCACGACAATCTCATTATTCCAATCATACTTGAACGATAGGACTCAGTATGTGGCGCTTAATGGAAAACCTCCCACTTCAGACTTTGTCAGACGTGGAGTCCCACAGGGCTCTGTCTAGGCCCCCTACTATTCTGCATCTTCATCAATGATTTACCATTGTCCGTATCAGATGAAAAGGTCACGACAGATTTATTTGCTGATGACTCGTCGCTCCAAACGAATGGTAGTGATCTACAGACAATAGAAACGTCTCTCCAGGAAAGTCTAAAACGACGTGTCAGACTGGTGTCATTCAAACTCAATGGTCATACACCCAGCCAAACCAAATCTATGATTATAGCTACCCGCCGAAAACACCAGTTGACTCCTCTTTGCCTAAAACTTCAGTTGAATGGCACTTCTATCGAGCAGGTAGATGAGCATCGTGTTTTAGGGTTAACGATAGATAAAGAATTGAAATGGCAATCTCATCTAAATAACGTATGTAAGGTAGTCTCAAAACACCTTTTCCTGTTATCTCAATTAAAGCGCTACGTCAACAGTAATGTGCTTAAACTTTTCTTCAATGCACACATAATGTCACGTATAAATTACGCCTCAACAGTGTGGGACGGCAGTAGAGTGACGTCCACAAAAAAGGCTGAATTCTCTCCATAGACGTGCAGCAAAGCTACTCCATCCAGCTGTATCTCTAACAACAGACGAAAAACTAAAAGCGCTGAACATACTTCCTCTGAATAGGCAATTGGAATTCAACAAGGCATCATTTATGTTTACAATCTTGACAGATACTATGCCATGTTATATCAATGCCCTTTTTACAAGATCGAACAGCTTTTCCTGGCTCGACGAAATTCCTTCTTCCCTACCCACGCATTGATCTATACAAAACAAGCCTAGCTTACTCTGGACCATATGTCTGGAACTCACTTCCACCGAATCTACAAAACATGAATACTTTAAAACCTTTCAAGGAACATTTGCATAAACATTTATGTCTCAGTAGTTAAATTATTCGATTACAATGATTAGCGTCCATTCGCTAAGTCTTCTATGAACCATACTTTGGATAAATCGTCTCAACATAAAACCTACTCCGTTAAAATCGCTCATCCCCACTCCCACTCTGTCTACCATCCCTTTTCCTCCTCCCCCTACCTACCATTCTCTCTCCCCACCCTCCTCTGACCTCTCTCTCTCTGTAGTTTTTGTTTGTTTGTTTGCTTGTAAGTTTCCTTTTGTTTTACCATCCCCCATCTCATTAGTGCTTTTATGAGCAGTTTGCTTATCATTGTAGAATTAGATTATCATGTTGCTATGTTGAATTGTCTGTATGAATGATATGTGCTGAAATAATGTATGCATGACAAGGACAGATTGTAAGACTAGGCTTTGGCCTAAAAATCTTCATCCTTGGGTATTAAAGATCAATCAGTCAATCAATCAATCAATCAATCTCTCTATCTCTCTCTCTCTCTCTCCTCTCTCTCTCTCTCTCCTCTCTCTCTCTCTCTCTCTCTCTCTTTGTGTGTGTGTCTCTCTCTGTCTCTCTCCTCTCTCTCTCTCTGTCTCTACCTCTCTCTGTCTGTCTCTCTTTGTGTGTGTGTCTCTCTCTGTCTCTCTCTCTCTCTCTCTCTGTCTCTACCTCTCTCTGTCTGTCTCTCTCTCTCTCTCAAAAGACAAGAGAGTCTTTTGAGTCTTTGAGTCTCTCTCTGTCTCTCTCTGTCTCTCTGTCTCTCTCTCTCTCCTCTTCTCTCTCCTCTCTCTCTCTCCTCTCTCTCTCTCTCTCTTCACTCACTGGGGGCACATCCATCACAATCTCTGTCACTCATTTATTTTCTCTCACTCCGCCCAGCCAGAAATATCAATAGAAAGGAGGGTGCTTTGTCTTCCTGTCCTCGCCCTCAGTCACTCAGTCCGTCTGGACTGCTACCGCGTTTTTTCCTTCTCTTCCTTACTGGTTCAAAGACAGAAGTGTCCTCTCTTCAATCTGCCCTCCTTCATTCTGTCCGAATGTCTGTTTGTCTGTCTCTACTCGTATGACTGTTTCACTCTCTCGTTCTCTGTCTCTGTCTTGGTCTCTGTCTGTGTCTGTCTGTCTGTCTGTCTGTCTGTCTGTCTGTCTGTGTGTGTGTGTGTGTCTGTCTGTCT
>JAFLJL010016620.1:12467-14967 GCA_018398815.1 Conus ventricosus
ACTCATTCAGCCTAGTTCTAGTTTTTTTTCTTCGTTTATTTACATTCGCTCTTCCTTTTTCTTTCCTTCCTTCTGCACCTTCTCTTCTTCCTTCCCTTTTTTTTTACGTCAACACTATCACCAAGACTTCCACAAAGACCATAGAACAGCTGCTCCCGTTCTTGTACGATGTATTCTCTCTGTCCCTTTCTCTCCGATGTATTCTCTGTTACACACACACACACACACACACACACACACACACACACACACACACACACACCACATACACACACTCAAACAAACAAACAACACACACACACACACACACACACACACACACACACACACACACACACACACACACACAACACTCTGCACGTAACACACACAAACACCACACGTGCGTCCACACGTACAAACACACACTCTCCACTCCACCCCCCCCCACTCACAAACCACACTGTTCCACACACACATCTCCCCCCCCCCCCCCCACACACACACTCACTTCTCTCTCACTACCCCCCCCTCCCCTCTCCCTCTTCTCTCTCCTACCCCCCCCCCCCCTCCTCTCATCTCCTCACCCACCCACCACCACCACCATCCACCCCCACCCCCTCCACTCCCTGCTCACAAACACAGACACAAACAGACGGGGCCACTCGAGTGGTGTTGTTGACATGATGAGTGGGGTCGGACACGACACCCCCGACCCAGTAAAAGCACGGGCTAAGCAAGGCCACTCGCTAACGCTCGTTCCACGGTGATTGGTCCAAGGGCTACGCACTCGCCGACCATGCGATCAGAGAAAGCCACAACAAAGCCAGCGGCCAGAACAAGACCCAAAACGACATGTTACGTTGTCGTATAGTAGAGACCAAGGCTGAATCCTAAAAAACACTTCGTCAAAAGCAAAAAAAAAAAAAAAAAAAAGAAAGAAGAAAAGAAAAGAAAGAAGAAAGAAAGAAAGAACGAAAGAAAAAAAGAAAAGAAAGGAAAGAAAGAAAAGAAAGAAAGAAGAAGAGAAGAAAGAAAAACGAAAGAAGAAAGAAAGAAGAAGAAGAAGAAGAAAGAAAAGAAAGAAAGAAACGAAAGAAGAAAAGAAAGAAAGAAAGAACGAACGAAAGAAAGAAAGAAAGAACGAACGAAAGAACGAACGAAAGAAAGAACGAACGAAACGAAAGAAGAGAAAAGAAAGAACGAACGAAAGAGAAAGAAAGAACGGAACGAAAGAAAAAAAACGAACGAAAGAACGAACGAAAGAAAGAAAGAAAGAACGAAAAAGAACGAACGAAAGAAAGAAGAAGAAAAGAACGAACGAAAGAAAGAAAGAACGAACGAAAGAAAGACGAAGAACGAAAGAACGAACGAAAGAAACGAAAGAAAGAACGAAAGAAAGAAAGAACGAACGAAAGAAAGAAAGAACGAACGAAAGAAAGAAAGAAAGAACGAACGAAAGAACGAACGAAAGAACGAAAGAAAGAAAGAACGAACGAAAGAAAGAAAAGAACGAACGAAAGAAAGAAGGAAAGAAAGAAAAACGAAACGAAAGAACGAAAGAAAGAAAGAACGAACGAAAAGAAAGAAAAGAAAGAACAGAAAGAAAGAAAGAACACGAACGAAAGAAAGAAAGAAGAACGAAAAGAAAGAACGAACGAAAGAACGAAGAAAGAAAGAACGAACGAAAGAAACGGAAAGAAAGAACGAACGAAAGAACGAACGAACGAAAGAAAGAAGAACGAAACGAAAGAAAGAACGAACGAAAAGAAACGAACGAAGAACGAAAGAAAGAAAGAAAACGAACGAAAGAAAGAACGAACGAAAGAAAGAAGAAAGAAGACGAACGAAAGAACGAACGAACGAACGAAAGACGAAAGAAAGAACGAACGAAAGAAAGAAGAAGAAACGAACGAAAAAACGAAAGAACGAACGAAAGAACGAACGAAGAAAGAAAACGAAAGAAAGAAAGAACGAAGAAAAGAACGAACGAAGAACGAACGAAAGAAAGAACGAACGAAGAAAGAAACGAACGAACGAACGAAAGAAAGAACGAACGAAAGAACGAAAGAAAGAACGAACGAAAGAAAGAAAGAAACGAACGAAAGAAAGAAAGAACGAACGAAAGAAAGAAAGAACGAAGGAAAGAAAGAACGAACAAGAACGAAAGAAAGAAAGAACGAACGAAAGAAAGAAAGAACGAGAAAGACAAGAAAGAACGAACGAAAGAAAGAACGAAAGAAAGAAAGAAGAAAGAACGAACGAAAGAAAGAAGAAAGAAAGAACGAACGAAGACGAAAGAAAAAAAAAGAACGAACGAACGAAAGAAAGAACGAAAGAACGAAAGAAAGAAAGAACGAACCGAAGAAAGAAGAGAACGAACGAAGAAGGAACGAAAGAAAGAAAAAGAACGAAAGAACGAACGAAGAGAAGAACGAACGAAACGAAGAAAGAACGAAAGAAAGGAAAGAACGAAAGAAAACGAACGAAAACGAAAGAACGAAAAGAACGAACAAGAAAG
>JAFLJL010016620.1:22467-27467 GCA_018398815.1 Conus ventricosus
CACACCAAACACACACACAACACACAACCCCAAAAACACATAATGTCGACACCCCTCTCTCTCCAAATCTCCCCCCAGACACAGACACACAGACAGACACAACAAAACACACAATACCCCCACACACCAAAACAACACACCCACACACACACAACCCCACACACACCACACACAAGCCGCTGGCAACCCTCGGAAATTTTATCTGATTTTTCCCCTGAAATTTATCAGACCGGTGGGCTGAAACCTCTTTTTTGGGCAGATTAGCTTTGAAAAACTTGAAAAGACTCATATCGAAATACGACCCAAATTGTTTTCACACTGCCGGGAGCGAAACGGGGACGAGCGAGGAGGAGAAGAGAGAGAAGAGAGAGGGGGGAGAGAAGAGAAGGGGAGAGGGGAGAGGGGAGGGGGAAGGGGGAGAGAGAAGAGGGGAGAAAGGAAGGAAAAAAGACAGGGGGAGAGAAAAAAACAGACATCAGACAGAACCCGACAGACAGACCCAAAATCAGGCAGAGAAAGACCCTATCCTTTGCAAAATCTTGTAATGATGCACAAAGGGGTTTAAAACGATTTTTTTTTTTTTTTTTCACTTTCTTATTTGGGTTTAACGCCACAAAATACTTATATGTCTGTCTGTCCTCTCCCGTCTGTAATTTTTGTAAGTTATTTGTATGTAAAGTATGTTTAAAGTTTGAAGTTTGTATGTTTGGTATGAGTTTTTTTTTTTATTTTGAATGTGTTAAAATTCATGCATATCTCTCTCTCCCCCCCCCCCCCCCTCCCTTCTCTCTCTCTCTTTCTTTTCTTTCCCGTTCGTTTTGTCCTTTATTCCGCCCTTTTCATCTTTTTTTTTGTCTGTCCCCCCTGTCTTTGTCTTCTGTCTGACCGTTTTCTCTTCTCTCTCTGTCTCTGTCTGTCTCTGTTCCGCCTCCTCCTCCCCCTTCCTCTTTTCTCCTCTTTTCCTCTCTCTTCTCTCTCCCCTCTTCTTCTCTCTTTCTCTCAAATCGGTCTCTCAAGTAGTTACATTTAAAAACCCGAAAACAACGGCATTTTTTTTCACTTCAACCCTTAATTTTTGTTAAAAACGGCCCCTACGAAAAAGAGTGGTACGAGGGACTACCAAAACCCAGTTTCTTTTCCTTCTCTCTCTTCCGCCCCCTCCCCTCTCCCCTCCTCTCTCCTCTCTCTCTCTCTCTCTCTCTCTCTCTCTCTCTCCCCGTGGTGTGTGTGTGTGTGTTTGGGGGGGGGGGGGGGGGGGTTGTGGGGGAGTGGGGGGGGGGGGGGGGCATTGAGGGCTGGAACGTAGGGGATGGGGGGGTGGGGCGTGTTTGCTTTTTTTTTTTTTTTTTTGGGGGGGGGGGGGGGGGGGAGTGGGAGGTTTGGGGGTATGGGGGGTTGGGGGGGGGGGCTGAGCGCTGGGGGGGGGATGGTGGATGGGTTTTGTTCCCTTTGTTTTGGGTTTGTTTGCCCTTTTTTTGGGGGGGGAAGGGTGTCGGTTTTTTGTTTTGTTAGTTTCTTTTTTTTTGGGGGGGAGGGGGGAAGGGTGCTTGTTTGTTTGTTTGTTTGTTTGTTTGTTTTTAAGACTATTTTTTTCAAGAGGATGCGCCTTTGATTTCAACAGCAACACACAAAAACCCTGACACATCCTTGGGCGTGATCTTGCTGCTTCCCCCTTGAAGCAGGGGGGAAAGAAGGAAGGAAGGAAGGAAGGAAGGGAAGGGAAAGGGAAAGGAAAAGGGAAAGGGAAGGGAAGGGGGAAAAGGGGGAAGGAAGGGAAAACAAAAGCCCAAAAAAAAACTGTGTGGGGGACTACCCAGGGGAGAGAAAAACAAGGGTAAGACAAAACCCAAAAAAAAGAAGCCCCAGTGAGGAATATTCATTTTTGTCCAGGGTTTTTCCCCTCTTTTTTCTCTCCTTTTCTCTTTCCCCCTCTCTCTCTCTTTTCCCTCTCTCTCTTTTCCCCCTTTTTTACTTTTTCTTTTTTTCCTTTAAATTTTTTTTTTTTTTTTTCTTTTTTTTTCCTTGGTTTTAAAAAACCCCCAGGGAAAGTTTTCTGGTGTCAGCTTTGCGCAGCAGGTCCCCCGGGGGGGTTTTTCTCACCCCTCGGGAAAGGGACAGAGAAAAATGTATGTTTTTAAAAATAAAGAAGAGAAAGAGAGAGAGGGGAAGAGGGGTAAAAAGGGGAGAAAAGACAGACCAAAAAACAGACAGAAAAACAGAAACAGAGAGAACCCGAGAGGGACAAAAGAGAGACAGAGAGGGCAGACAGAGAGACAGAGAAAAAGAAGAGACACAAAAGAGAGAGACACAGAGATACAGACAGGGCAGAGGGCAAGGGCAGGGCACGGAAAACCAAATAGACGCAGAGAGATTCCCAAAGCACACACACATCAACACAACACACACACAACACACCACACACACACACAAAACACACTACCCGCAGCCCGCGCGCGCGCGCGCACACCACACACCCCAACCCCAAAACACACACAAAACCCCACACACACACACAACACCCCACTCACACACCCCACACACAAAACACACACACACCCAAAAACACACACACGCCTCCAAAAAACCCACACGAAAACAGTGACACGCATGCGACAGAACTTTGGGGCCCATACCCCAATGCTTTCCCAAAACACGCAGGGAGGGCAATGCTTCAAAAACCCCCGAGGGGGGCGAATGCTTCAAAAGCAAAAGCGAAGGGGGCGAATGCTTCCAAAACACGCGGGGAGGCGAATGCTTCCAAAACACGCGGGGGCGAAAAGGGTTCCAAAGCCCCGAGGGGGGCGAATGCTTCCAAAGCACGCAGGAGGGGAATGGGTTCCAAAGCACCCAGGGAGGGGAATGCTTCCAAAGCACGCGAAAGGGGGGCGAATGCTTCCAAAGCACGCGAGGGAGGGGAATTTCTTTTCCCCAAAAAAACGCGAGGGGGGCGAATGCCTTTTCCCAAAACAAGCGAGGGGGGCGAATGCTTCCCCAAAACACGCGAGGGGGGGCGAATGTTCCAAAGGGGCCCCAGGAGGCGAATGCTTTTCCCAAACCGCGAGGGAGGCGAAGGCTTCCAAAACACGCGAGGGAGGCGAATGCTTCCCAAAACCGCGAGGGAGGCGAAAGCTTTTCCCCAAAACAAAGCGAGGGGGGCCCAATGCTTCCAAAGCAAACCCAGGGAGGGGAAAATAATATGAATTAATAAATAAGTAAATTTAATAATCAGAAAAACGAAAGACAGAGGACAGACCCGACAGAGACATACATACACCATAAAATCTTTTTTATTAATTTCTTTCATAGTCCTACCTTTTCCAAAAATATTTTACATTGTAAATACAAAACCCAGCAAAAAGGGGAGAGAGAGAGAGAGAAGGGGAGAGAAGAGAGGAGGGGAGATACATATATACATACAACCCTACATACCCTTTCATAAAACATACATACATTCAGCATGCTTCATCAGGGATGAATTACATGCTTTCATAATTTTTTACATACAAAGAGAGAGAGAGAGAGAGGAAAAGAGAGGGGGGAGGGGGGAGGAAAAGGAAAGAGGGAAGGGGGGGGGGGGGGGGGCGAGAGAGACAGACCGACTGACAGCAGATAGTTAAATAGGAGGTAGAAGATAATAATAGCAGACAGACAGACAGACAGACAGGGAAAAATAGACAATAGATAAAGAAAAAGATAGATAGTAGATAAACAGTAGATAAATAAAATAGATAGACAGATAGATAGATAGATAGGGCATTTCAGATAAAAAATTTAGGAAATAGATAAAACCCGGGCAACATAGACAGGCAACAAACAAGAGACAGGGGAAAAAAGGGTCCGGGGGTCCCTATCCTCGGAAAATCCACCTCCCTTTTCCCTTTCCCCAAAGGAAAGGGCCCACATACCACCTCCCCCCCGCCCCCCGAGGTGCAAAAACTTGCCGGGAATAATCAGGCCCCCCCCCCCCCCCCCCCCCCCCCCCCCCCCCCCCCCCCCCCCCCCTTCCCCCCCTCCACTTTCCCCAGAATGTTTTTGTTCCACGCTGCTTCCAAACCCTTCAGAAACACGACTTCACAAGAAGAAAAATGGTGCTAACCCCCCCTATCAATCTTTCAGCGCATTGAAAAATATATTAACTTACCCATTCACAACTGACGAAGTATTTCCCACTACAATTTTTTTTATATATATACTAAATATTAAAATATATATATTTAAAAATATGTGTGTGTGTGTGTGTGGGGGGGGGGGGGGGGGTTCACAATTTACACCGACAAAACGCCCCCCTCCACACAACACACACCAAAACCAAAAAGACGAATTATCACCCCCAAAAATATATTATATATATATTTATATATAATACAACAAAAATAATAAATTCCAAGGATAAGTACCGCCCCCGGTTCCAAACAACTTACCCGAGCAGCTTGGTGTTGAATGACTCAAAAATATTGAATTATAAACAAACTTTCCTTTGTCCCTTTGATTGAAAAAATAGGGGGGGATAAGCATTCATATCCCGCAGTGGCAGAAAGAAATTGGGGCCCAACTAAAAAGGTTTTTTTTTCTTGAGGGGGTGAATGGGGAAAAATAAAATAAATTCTTCTCAAAATGAACCTTCAGCAACCCTTTTATTCTCCCAAGGGGGGAAAACATCCTTTCCCAAAAGGGGGGAAACTCATAACATATAAATCCGGCCTTTTAAACCCATATTTCGAAACTTGGGGGTTTTCCTCCGTGACCGCGGAAAGTTTTAATTTGACTCCCTTTGCCTTTTTTTTTTAAAGAAAAATGCAATCCCTGAAAAGGTTTTGGGGTGCAATTCCGTATTGGTTTTTTGAGTTTTTTAAAAAAATAACCAAAGGGGCCTTTAAAACAAAAGAAAATAATAAAAAAAAGCAAAACAACTACATTTTCTTTTTGAAAAGTAAAAAAAAATTAAAAAGGGTTTTTCCCCTAAAACACAAGTGGGTGAGGGCCCGTTCTTGGAATTTAAT
>JAFLJL010016621.1:5000-7500 GCA_018398815.1 Conus ventricosus
GTTTTTTCCAGTTTAGTTTTGGTGTAAGTAGGACACCTAAAATTTTACTTCAAGTTTATAAAAAATTTCCCGTCCTCCAGAAAGAATATAGGCAGGTTACTTGGGTTATATCCATTGTTAAAGAGAACCAAATGTGTCTTTTCAACAGAGAATTGAAAGCCATTCAAATGCATATAACTATTTAATTTATCCAGCTCGTGCTGAAAGAGTTTCTGAATATAATTTATGTGACGTAAATTTGTTCTTTTCTTTAAAGATACATTAATCCATATTGCAATGTCATCAGATATTGAGCTACCTTGGTATATGATGAAAAACATGTATATAAGTCATATAGCATTACATTGAATAACAATGGGGAGATTATAGAACTTGTGGAATTCCCATATTTATAGATTTGAGGATGATAAAGTCACACCAACTTTGGTCATTATGTGTCTCCCACTTAAAAATGATTTCACATAATTGTAGACGTGACCAGAAAGACCAATTTGTTTTAATTTATATAATAATCGGCTGTGCCACACTCTATCGTAAGCTTTAGTAAGATCAAAGAAGGAAGCAAGGACACTTTTACGTTTAGCAAACTGTTTCTTAATTTGAGTAGTTAGTCGTGTCAGGTGATCAATTGTACTTCGTCCTTTTCTAAATCCAGATTGATGTGAAGAAAATACATCATTTTATCACAGTAATAGGCCATTCTAAAATTTATTATTTTTTCCTTGACTTTTCCAGTATGGACGTGACTGAAATGGGTCTATAGCTAGACGTCTCAGACCGAGCTTGCCCTGCTTTAGAATAGGAGTCACAATAGACGTCTTCCATATTTCGGGAATTGTCCACATTCCCAACATTTGTTAATAATTTATGTAAAATGACTATCGTTCTCTGGTAAATGGTTTAACATCGTGTAAGAAATCCCATCCAAACCAACCGAAACCTTTTTATTTCCCAACAGACGGACAGCATTCCTGACATTCCTGTAAAGATATTGATACATTTATAGTACTATTGTTGTTTGGTACAGGATCTCTATAGTTATCAGTATTTTTTTCTTTCAATCTAAACGACTTTTGCTCATTAGGCAAACATTCCATACAACATGTTTTAACGTTCATAGATGCAAATTCCTCAGCCTTTTCTTTGGGAGATAGAAATTCTTTACTTGTTATTTTGATTGGGTATTCTTGGAGTTTAATGCCCGATTTCATTTCTTTCACCTTATCCCACCTTTTTCAAGTCTTTACAGTCAGATACTTCATTTAGACAGAACTGTGACCAGTACTGTCTTTTTGCTTGCGCTGTAACTCTGTTTGCTTTTATTTTTGTACTGCACATTTCTTTTTGAGCTGCATCTTTTATCTCTTGCACAGGAACTTTTCTAACTTTTAGCCAATTAAGATAAGCTAATGTTTTTGCTTTAACAGCCTCCTCGCAAGCCTGATTCCACCAGACATTCCCTGAGAATGTTTCACGCCTTTTTGGTCCTTTTTTTGGAATAGCTAAGCAGCAGCCTCAAGAACTGCTTTCTGAAAGTTATCAAAAAAGATGTTAACATCCTCACAAATAACTTCACTCTCAGTCTTCTCAGTGAGGTAATTTTGAAAGTTTCCCAATCTGCCTTTATGTAATTAAATTTGGGTATATACATCTACACCACTAACTTCAGATCCAACGGATTCTTTAAAGATAAAAGTATTGGCACATGGTCACTACCTAGTGAGTCAGTGAGTGCGTGCGTGCGTGCGTTGCGTGCGTGCGTGCGTGCGTGTGAGTGAGTGCGCGCCACATGTTCTTATGCGAGTGTGTGCATGCGTATGGAAGAAGGTAGATAAAGATGTGTGTTGGAAGTCAAACATGCGCTTCCTCACACACATTCCTTGCATACACATGTACACAAGATCACACATATTAGCACTCACAGAGATTCAGAAAAAAACAAGCGCGCGCAATCCCCCTCGCCCCCCCTCCCCCACCACACACACACACACACAACACCATAGCACGCATGGATACCACACACACACACACCACACACACACCACAACACACACACACACACAACACACACACACACCCACACAAAAGCAAGCGCGCGCACGCAGACGCACATGCCTTACCATCCACCTGTCTTTATCTGTTTGTCTTTGTCTAGTTGTCTATCAATAGACTGAGAGATATTATCTCATCAGATGGTAAGGCGTGATATACTCCCATGCTTCTCCCTCCCCTTCACACCACCCCCTTCCCCCAGCGTAGAAATTCCATCTTTATGCGGTTTTTTTTTTCTTTTATTGTCCCATCCTCTCCTTCTTCTCATTAAATAAATAGCAACATGCAACAACAACAACAACACAACAAAAAAAACCAGCCGCTAAAGAGGTGAACAATTTTCCGACTCCCTCTCGAGCCAGTCGTAAAAAGGAACCACACTGGAGTAAAAAAAAAAAAATTCAGTGAAAAAGCCCCCTCCCTCTCCTCTCTCTCTCTCTCTCTCTCT
>JAFLJL010016621.1:12500-13936 GCA_018398815.1 Conus ventricosus
CTCTCTCTCTCTCTCTTCTCTCTCTCTCTCTCTCTCTCTCTCTCTCTCTCTCTCTCACACACACATACAAACGCGTGCACACACAAAACACACACACAAAACACACACACACACACACACACACACACACACACAAAACACACACACACACACACTACGAAGTCCTGGGGTAAGTGACGTAAGAGTTGCGGAAGTCCCTGAGCGACGCTCTCGCTCTGCGTGGAGGTCAGTAGAGCAAGCAGATGATTGGTGTATGCTCCAACAAACCCTAGTGACCCTTCATGCCCTGCTCTCGTGGTGACCTCAGTTTCGATTTCCTCCGCACGTTTTCACCCTATGCGAGTTCCTGTACAGGGCGTCGGTATCAGCAGCTTATGAGGACTGTCGTTGGTTTTAAAATGGAAGCTGCGCTCCACGAGGGACGTTCCCTCACCGCTCGCTCCGCCATCAATTACTGTCGTCGATAGACGGCTTAGCAGGTGGCGGTGTGTATATATATATATATATATATATATATTTATATATATATATATATATATATATATATATATAATATATATATATATATATATATATAATGGGTCAAGAACAGACATCGCTGAACAGCACTGAACTGACCTACATGGCAGCACTGCAGTGTCTCCGCTGGTGGGTTGCTTCGTGACGACTTGATACGGTTACTTCCCAGTGGACTTCCTGGTTGGGGGCCACAACATGACGTTGCCACTGGATGTGGCTGGATACGAGAAGTGGATTAGTGGCGCGAGCTACTGCCCACTGGGATCGACAGGAAGATGCGAAAGTGAACAACTAAACTATCGACCAACCAACCGACCAAAAAAGACACACAACAAATAACAATACACAAAAAACTATCTTGCATTAGCACTGTGTTGCATTTTTTCACTGTATAGTCTTATGTTGCATTTTGTTGAACTGTTCTGTATTTGTAACAAACTGTATTGTATGTGAACGGTGTTGTATCGGGTCTCGTCAGGTACCTTACTGAACTGTACCGTTGTTGCGAGACTGTACTGTACTGCCCTGCCTTCTATCGATCGTATTGTAAGTTACGGTTTTGTAGTGTACAGGATGGAATCGTTATGGTACTGTAACTAAAGATACAGAGTATTATTGAATCATAAGATTTTATTGTTTTGTAGCGTATGACGGGAATCGTAAGGCCTGTATTGTATTGTATCGAAGGCATGACAATTATTGCATCGTATAGTATTTTGCTGCACTGTTTTGCGCCGTATTATGTATGAATTTTATAGTACTGGGTCTGTGCTGTGTTTTGCTTCATCGTAAAAGTATTGAATTGTAAGTGTTCATCATGTCTAAGTCCATGTCTACTGAATTATATGATTTTGTAGAACACTGTATAGTATGGGCAATTTTTCCCTTGTTATTGATTTTTTATGTTTGGGAAAAAC
>JAFLJL010016621.1:14936-19936 GCA_018398815.1 Conus ventricosus
ACGCCATTAGTAGCTAGTTTTGTTTTAAGCCCCGAACTGTCCACAGCATTTCTGGTGTTACTCTGTTTGCTTTTATTTTTGACTGCACATTTTCTTTATGAGCTGCATCTTTTATCTCTTGCACAGGAACTTTTCTAACTTTTGCCATTTAGATAAGCTAATGTTTTGCTTTAAACACCTCTCGCAAGCCGATTCCACCAGACATTCCTTAGAAATGTTTCACGCCTTTTGGTCCTTTTTTGGAATAGCTAAGCAGCAGCCTCAAGAACTGCTTTCTGAAAGTTATCAAAAAGATGTTTAACTCCCCACAAATACTTCACTCTCAGTCTTCTCAGTGAGGTAATTTGAAGTTTCCAAAATCTGCCTTTATGTAATTAAATTTTGGTATAACTTCTACACCACTAACTTCAGACCCACGGATTCTTTAAAAGATAAAAGAGTGGCACATTCAACTACCTATGATCAGTGAGGCGTGAGTGCGTGCGTGCGTGCGTGCGTGCGTGCGTGTGAGTGAATGCGCGCCACATGTTCTTATGCGAGTGTGTGCAAGCTATGGAAGAAGGTAGATAAAGATGTGTGTTGGAAGTCAAACATGCGCTTCCTCACACACCATTCCTTTCTACACATGTCACAAGATCAACATATTAGCACTCACAGATTCAGAAAAAAACACCCATGCGCGGACAACCACACACCACCCACCCCCCCCACCACACACACATCACACACACACCCGCGCACGCAACGCCATGGCTCACCCAGCACACTTCACTGTGTTTTCCTATTGTCTCACCTCTCACTAAATATTATCACTCATCACAAACACACACCAAAGCACGCCGCTACCCTCACACTACCCCTCACCCATCCTAAATCCTCCTTTATCGTTTTTTTTCTATTGTTAGTCCCATCCTGCGTCTTCCCATCATTAACCATAACTCCGCTTCTCCCTCCCCCCACACCACCACCCACCCCCCCACAAAAACCACCCTAGCGGCAATTTTCCCCACCCTCCCCTCTCCCATCGTAAAAGCACCCAACTCGCCCCACCCCAACAACAAACACACTCCGCCCTAAGGCCCCCTCCCCCCTCCCTCTCGCCCCCTCTCCCCCTCTCTCTCCCCCCCCCTCCCTCCTCCCCCCCCCCCCTCTCTCCCTCCCCCCCCCCCCCCCCCCCCCCCCCCCCCCCCCCCCCACCCCCCCCCCCCCCCCCCCCCCCCCCCCCCTCTCGTGATGATATTCTGAACTACTTTCCACAAAAGACCCCTTTATTTAACGATCCTCCGCGTGCCAGTTTGTTTGCATTCCTCCTTTTTTTTCGCTCTGTCTCCATGTTTTTTGTTTTCTCTGTTGTGATATTTCTTTCTTGAGGTCTGCGTCCCATCTATCTTATCTCTCTCTTCCTTAATCCACCCCCCACCCTCATCCACCTCTTCCCCATCTCTCTTTTCCCTCGTCACTTCTTACCCCCTCCCCTCCGATTCCAATCTCCCACTCTTTTTCTTCCTCTCTTTTTTCCTTCTTCCCTCAACCTCCTCCTCCCTTCCCATCTCTCTCTCTCTCTCTCTCTCTCTCTCTCTCTCTCTCTCTCTCTCTCTCTCTCTCTCTTTTCTTCCTACCTCCTTTCCCCCTCCCGTCCCCCAGTGGTAAGCTCGTTGGCCTAGTGGCAAAGCACACCGTTCACGGTCAGACAGTTACAAATTCAAATCTAATTGGCGTATGGTTTTACACTACCGTGTCAAAAACACTACCGTTGACTTTACAGTCTACGGTCTGAACAGTTATGGTAGTGTTTTCTGAGTACGTTGTTACACTATCATCACGCGGTAAGAACTCTAGCTAACAAGATTTTTCAGCTTCCTAGGCAAAATACTCTGTTCTTCACTTTTCTAAAGTAACGGTTACTCTTACTTTACTTTGACGTTCTCCGCTATTTAAAAAATAGATAAATAAAGGTAGTCTTCGCAACGTCAGGGCATGCTAAATTGTCCAGGCAATACTGAAAAAAGATTCTATTTGGTTTTAGCTGGGTGGGATGGAGTGGGGGGGGGGGGGGGGGGGGCTCAAGCACCACTTCTCCAAAATGACCTCCCAAACTTGCAAAAGTAGGTTGAAATTATTCCCCCTTTTTGTACCCCGACATAACTTCCTACGGTTTGGGTTTTTGGGGGATATTTGTAGCTCAAAGGTAGTACCACAGAGTGATATACATGGAGCTACACACACACACCACACACACACACACACACACACACACACACACACTGCTAATTACGGGGACACGGGCGATTCCAATGGTCAGTCTTACGGTACAGCAATCGCCTTGTTCTAAAGCGTGATGCCAAGTGTCAGGAAGGCTTGAGGATTGTAAAAACCATCAACGGCCCCACGATGGACTGCATGATGCGCGAACATTCTTAGCCCTCCCATGCCCCCCTCTCACTAGCATTCTCTACATCCCCAAACACACGTGAGCACAAAACAATTAGTATGACGTGTGTGATCCACGTGGGCAAGGGTAGTGGTGTATGCATACGCTTTAAAGACAGTCGTGTTTACAGCGTACGCCACAGGCACTGCAATAGCTTTCGAACATGAACGGCTGAATGTCAAACAGACTCTGGAAGTTCTTCCTGCACATGATTCTGGCGTGTTACGCCGGCATAACTAAAAAGCTATATAACTGCTAACGTGTTCTGATTGTATCCGTGTAGTCTTAGAGCGGCGTAACCCTGGTGTCGCGATACATTTTGTGCCGAAATACATCCCTCAAAGTTTGCTGAGGATACGACACTAAGCAATACATACGATGAACTCGGTAACTTTCTCTAAACGGAGTGTTTCGAGACAAGCATACGTTGTACAATTCATAAGCGTATCCTGCTGTGACAGAATGTCCACAATAACCTTTGTCTTTGCAAAATTATGTAGCCCGGTTTATTCACGCTTCGGTTCGTGAAGCTGCCATTCATATCCTTTGCGAACTGTACTGGGCACGGGAACCGCAACGAGTCTTCTGTGCCGGTGTCCTGAATGGAACGCTTTGTCAGGGTGGAGTTCCGAGGCAATCTCGCCCGTGAACTCTTCTCTTCATGCTCAAGTCTCAACCAATGAACGGCGCTGCTGGTACACACATAACTGCCTCGTTGGACAATCAAACAGCAGACAGAAAGCCGTTTGATTTTCATGGATTCATTCCATGACATAAGCTGTGGGACGCAATACTGTAAACAGTATCAGGCATCCCCCCCCCCCCCCCCCCCAACCCCAAACAAAAAAAGAAAGAAAACAAAAACATAAAAAAAAGAGAAAAAAGGCTGAGGTATCCAGACGACCACCTTTTGTTTTAATCCTTTGTTCACGTGCGCTCCCAGTCTAGCAGGTGTGCAATGTGTAAGGTTTCCCTCACGGTTCATCCGAACAGGACTTGAGGTGCGGCGATAAGATGTCAAATGCTATTTGTGCTGTATGGGAAAAATATGACAGAACATGTTACGAGAAGATTTTCTTTCTGATTAATAGAATTAAAATTGTTTGTATTGAAGAAAGGGTAGATTGTTTGTAAACGGAGAGAGTGCGCTGTTGAAACTTTCTCTTCGTTGTTCGTCTCCGTCAGTTTTCATTTGAATGTACTTATGCTATGTCCGCTACGTGATGCGCCGACTTTTCTAAGCTTCCTTGCAAATAGTGCTTGTCAAGATGTCTCTTCACATATTGTGTGCCCTATGTTAGCATTCTGGTGTGTGGTGTGTGTGTGTGTGTGTGTGTGTGTGTGTGTGCGTGCGTGCGTGCGTGCGTGCGTGCGTGCGTGCGTGCGTGCGTGCGTGTGTGTGTGTGTGTGTGTGTGTTGTGTGTGTGCTATAAATCGAACTTTTTCCTAAGACTTGATTCTTCTTAATTTTGGGCGGACGGGTGGGCGAGAATAAAGACCTAGTGGATAAAACGTGAGAATGATAAACGTGACTGGGCCAAACGTAGCGCACGTGGCGGAGCATTTTTGTGCACCTGCATGCAGTCGTCAGTGCCAGGCAATGGATCACACGCCAGTCATTCTGCACTCCAGGGGTATTCCATGGTTTGACATGTCTTTAAAAAACCCTTCCTACACACACACACACACACACACACACACACACTCACTCACACACACACACACACACACGCACACGCGCGCGCGCGCGCGCGCGCGGACACACACACACACACACACACACACACACACACACACACACACACACACACACTCAGACTCACACACACACACACACACACACACACACACACACACACACACACACACACACACACACAAGTTCGAGATACTCAATGCTCTCAATTATGTGGGTTACTTGGGAACAGACATCTACCTGTTTCGCCCGGAGACAGAGTCCCGTGCCATAGGCCTTTGGTATGTCAGGTCTCCTTTATCAACTCTCCTTGGATGGCTATCCCCGCCTCTGCCATATCATCTTTGGAAGGCGAGAAACTGTCTTACCTACATTATGGTAGCATACTTGCATCTAAAAGCGATGATCCTCGAGGAAAACAGCGAAACGAGGGGAAAGTAGTTATCGTACTCGGATCAGAAGCACATTCTTTGGGATCATCACTGATTTCCTGAGGATACTATCCGCTCTCGCTCAACCACGAACAAGAAAACATCAGCTTGCCATTCAGTGCTGACCTTTTCAGCTTCAGGGTCACACCGCCATTGGGCAGTGGGGTCAAGGCCATTCACACTGAGATCTACCTACTTACCGTGATAAGTCTGTGACTGTCCGCTTTGGACACGAGTCTCTTTCGCTGCTTGCCTTCGCTACATGCAGCGTTTACTGACTTTGTTGGAGTTCTGCAGAAAGAATGTCATTTATTTTCACTAACTTTCACTTCAGCTTTTAGTGGAGCATTCACATGTACAAAAGATTGGACTGTGTGGTTCAGATGCTCCTTTAAATGCGCATGTAACTTCCACATCAGATTTAGTTACCTTGCCTACCTTC
>JAFLJL010016622.1:2500-15000 GCA_018398815.1 Conus ventricosus
GACAGGGCAGAAACAGACAGGGCATGGCAGAAACAGACAGGACAGGGTGAAGACAGGGCAGAAACAGACAGGACAGGGTGTAAGACAGGGCAGAAACAGACAGGACAGGACAGAAACACACAGGACAGGGTGTACACAGGGCAGAAACAGACAGGACAGGGTGTAAACAGGGCAGAAACAGACAGGATGTAAGACAGGGCAGAAACAGACAGGACAGGATGGAAGACAGGGCAGAAACAGACAGGACAGGTGGAAGACAGGACAGAAACAGACAGGACAGGGTGTAAGACAGGGCACAAACTGACAGGACAGGGTGTAAGACAGGCAGAAACAGACAGGACAGGATGTAAGACAGACAGAAACAGACAGGGCAGGGTGGGAAATCAGGGCAGAAACAGACAGAACAGGGTGGAAGACAGGACACAAACAGACAGGACAGGGTGGAAGACAGGACACAAACAGACAGGACAGGGTGGAAGTCAGGGCAGAAACAGACAAAATAGGGTGGAAGACAGGACACAAACAGACAGACAAGGTGTAAGACAGGGCAGAAACAGACAGGACAGGTGGAAGACAGGGCAGAAACAGACAGGACATGTTGGAAGACAGGGCAGAAATAGACAGGACAAGGTGTAAGACAGGCAGAAACAGACAGAACAGGGTGGAAGACAGGACACAAACAGACAGGACAAGGTGTAAGACAGGCAGAAACAGACAGGACAGGGTGGAAGATAGGGCAGAAACAGACAGGGCAGGGTTGAAGACAGGCAGAAACAGACAGGACAGGTGGAAGACAGGACACAAACAGACAGGACAGGTGGAAGACAGGGCAGAAACAGACAGGACAGAAACAGACAGGACAGAAACAGACAGGACAGAAATAGACAGGACAGGGTGGAAGACAGACAGAAACAGACAGGACAGAGTGAAGACAGGACACAAACAGACAGGACAGGTGGAAGACAGGCAGAAACAGACAGGACAGAAACAGGCAGGACAGAAACAGACAGGACAGGGTGGACGTCAGGACACATGCAGACAGGACAGGGGGGAAGACAGGGCAGAAACAGACAGGACAGGGTGGAAGACAGGGCCGAAACAGACAGGACAGGGTGAAGACAGGGCAAAACAGACAGGACAGGATGGAAGACAGGGCAGAAACAGACAGGACAGGGTGGAAGACAGGGCACAAACAGACAGGACAGGGTGGAAGACAGACAGAAACAGGACAGATGTAAGACAGGGCAGAAACAGACAGGACAGGGTGTAAGACAGGGCAGAAACAGACAGGACAGGGCGGAAGACAGGACACAAACAGACAGGACAGGGTGGAAGACAGGGCAGAAACAGACAGAACAGGTGGAAGACAGGACACAAACAGACAGGACAGGTGGAAGTCAGGGCAGAAACAGACAGAACAGGTGGAAGACAGGACACAAACAGACAGGACAAGGTGTAAGACAGGGCAGAAACAGACAGGACAGGGTGGAAGACAGGGCAGAAATAGACAGGACAAGGTGTAAGACAGGCAGAAACAGACAGGACAGGGTGAAGACAGGACAGAAACAGACAGGACAGGGTGAAGACAGACACAAATAGACAGGACAGGGTGGAAGACAGGACAGAAACAGGACAGGGTGTAAGGGCATAAACAGACAGGACAGAAACAGACAGACAGGGTGTAAGACAGGGCCGAAAAAGACAGGACAGCATGGACGACAGGACACAAACAGACAGACAGGTGGAAGACAGGGCAGAAACAGACAGGACAGGGTGTAAGACAGGGCAGAAACAGACAGGACAGGGTGGAAGACAGGACACAAAGAGACAGACAGGTGGAAGACAGGACAGAAATAGGACAGGATGTAAGACAGGGCAGAAACAGACAGGACAGGGGGGAAGACAGGCCGAAACAGATAGGACAGGTGGAAGACAGGGCAGAAACAGACAGGGCAGTGTGGAAGACAGGGCAGAAACAGACAGGACAGGGTGGAAGACAGGACACAAACAGACAGGACAGGGTGGAAGACAGACAGAAACAGGACAGGATGTAAGACAGGGCAGAAACAGACAGGACAGGGTTACGACAGGGCAGAAACAGACAGGACAGGTGGAAGACAGGCAGAAACAGACAGGATGAAAGACAGGGCAGTAACATACAGGACAGGGTGGAAGACAGGGCAGAAACAGACAGGACAGGACAGAAACAGACAGGACAGCGTGTAAGACAGGGCAGAAACAGACACGACAGGGTGTAAGACAGGCAGAAACAGACAGACAGGACAGAAACAGACAGGACAGGTGTAAGACAGGGCAGAAACAGACAGGACAGGGTGTAAGACAGGGCAAAAACAGGACAGGGTGGAAGACAGGCAGAAACAGACAGGACAGGGTGGAAGACAGGACAGAAACAGACAGGACAGGGTGGAAGACAGACACAAAGAGACAGGACAGGGTGGAAGACAGGACAGAAACAGACAGGACAGGGTGTAAGACAGGACAGACACAGGACAGGATGTAAGACAGGGCAGAAACAGACAGGACAGGGTGTAAGACAGGGCAGAAACAGACAGGACAGGGTGTAAGACAAGGCAGAAACAGAAAGGACAGGACAGAAACAGACAGGACAGGGTGGAAGACAGGGCAGAAACAGACAGGACACAAACAGATAGGACAGGGTGTAAGACAGGGCAGAAACAGACAGGACAGGGTGGAAGACAGGCAGAAACAGACAGGACAGGGTGGAAGACAGGACACAAACAGACAGGACAGGGTGGAAGACAGGACAGAAACAGGATAGGATGTAAGACAGGCAAAACAGACAGGACAGGGTGTAAGACAGGGCAGAAACAGACAGGACAGGGTGGAAGACAGGACACAAACAGACAGGACAGGGTGGAAGACAGGGCAGAAACAGACAGGACAGAAACAGACAGGACAGAAATAGACAGGACAGGGGGGAAGACAGGACAGAAACAGACAGGACAGAGTGGAAGACAGGACACAAACAGACAGGACAGGGTGGAAGACAGGGCAGAAACAGACAGGACAGAAACAGGCAGGACAGAAACAGACAGGACAGGGTGGACGTCAGGACACATGCAGACAGGACAGGGTGGAAGACAGGGCAAAACAGACAGGACAGGGTGGAAGACAGGGCAGAAACAGACAGGACAGAAACAGACATGACAGGATGGAAGACAGGGCAGAAACAGACAGGACAGAAACCGACAGGACAGGGTGGAGGACAGGGCAGAAACAGACAGGGCAGGGTGGAAGACAGGGCAGAAGCAGACAGACAAGGTGTAAGACAGGGCAGAAACAGACAGGACAAGGTGTAAGACAGGGCAGAAACAGACAGGACACAAACAGATAGGACAGGGTGTAAGACAGGGCAGAAACAGACAGGACAGGGTGGAAGACAGGGCAGAAACAGACAGGACAGGGTGAAGACAGGACACAAACAGACAGGACAGGTGGAAGACAGGACAGAAACAGGATAGATGTAAGACAGGGCAGAAACAGACAGGACAGGGTGTAAGACAGGGCAGAAACAGACAGGACAGGGTGGAAGACAGGACACAAACAGACAGGACAGGTGGAAGACAGGGCAGAAACAGACAGGACAGAAACAGACAGGACAGAAACAGACAGGACAGGGTGGGAAAACAGGACACAAACAGACAGGACAGGGTGGAAGACAGGCAGAAACAGACAGGAACAGAAACAGGCAGGACAGAAACAGACAGGGCAGGTGGACGTCAGGACACAGCAGACAGGACAGGGTGGAAGACAGGACAGAAACAGACAGGACAGGGTGGAAGACAGGGGAGAAACAGACAGGACAGGTGGAAGACAGGCAGAAACAGACAGGACAGAAACAGACATGACAGGATGGAAGACAGGGCAGAAACAGACAGGACAGAAACCGACAGGACAGGTGGAGGACAGGGCAGAAACAGACAGGAAGGGAGGAAAGACAGGGCAGAAGCAGACAGGACAAGGTGTAAGACAGGGCAGAAACAGACAGGACAGGGTGGAAGACAGGGCAGAAACAGACAGGACAGGGTGGAAGACAGGGCAGAAACAGACAGGACAGGGTGGAAGACAGGGCAGAAACAGACAGGACAGGGTTTAAGGACAGAGGCAGGGGAAAGGAGGGAGGCTTAGAGCGGGAGGTAACCTGACACAGCCCACAGTCTGTGGCCCGCCTGACTCCTGTCACGGCCACAAAGCTCCCCCTTCCCCCGTCTCCCCGCAACCCCCACCCCCACCCCCCACAGCCTCGTGCTTACCGTCACAAACCCCGCCATCCCCGGCCCCCACGCCCCACCCCTACCCCCATCCCCAACCCTACTCCACCTTCCCTTCCTCCCCGACTACTTACTCCTGCCTCCTCGTCTCTCTCCCTGTCTTTCTCTGTCTTGGTGTCTATCTGCCACCCCCATTCCCACATCTCTCTCTTTCTCTCTCTCTCTCTCTCTCTCTCTCTCTCTCTCTCTCTCTCTCTCTCTCTCTCTCTCTCTCTCTCTCTCTCTCTCTCTCTCTCTCAGTTTGTCTCTGTCTGTCTGTCTGTCTCTGCCTCTGACTCTGTTTCTGTCTGTCTGTCTGTCTGTCTGTCTCTCTCTCTCTCTCTCTCTCTCTCTCTCTCTCTCTCTCTCTCTCTCTCTCTCTCTCTCTCTCTCTCTCTCTCTCTCTCTCTCTCTCTCTCCCTTTCTGTTTATGTGTGTGTCACCTAATAATTGTCAGTCTGAACTATTTTGCCTTGTTTTTTTTTTCTTTTTTAGGCTTCCTTTTCTTATGAGGGTATGATGAAAACAAGCTTTCAGTTTATCCAGGTACCTCATTAAAACGTTGCCTCCCCCCCATCTCTCTCTCTCTCTCTCTCTCTCTCTCTCTCTCTCTCTCTCTCTCTCTCTCTCTCTCTCTCTCTCTCTCTCTCTCTCTCTCTCTCTCTCCTCCGCTACCCAATCTGATTCATAAACACTACTCAAACCACACCCCCTTTTCATTTCTCACACCTCACACCACCCTTCCCATCTCTCCCTGGCCCCGCGCTTCCTCACCGTTACACCTGCAGCCCCCTCCTTCTCCCCTGCCGCGCCTCCTCATCCATCATTCCTCCAAACCACCCCCTCCTTTCTCTCCTAGTCACTCCTCCTTCCTCACACCTCCACCCCCACCTCCCTCCTAGTCACTCCTCCTTCCTCACACCTCCACCCCCACCTCCCTCCTAGTCACTCCTCCTTCCTCACACCTCCACCCCCACCTCCCTCCTAGTCACTCCTCCTTCCTCACACCTCCACCCCCACCTCTCTCCTAGTCACTCCTTTCTCACACCTCCACCCCCACCTCCCTCCTAGTCACTCCTCCATCCTCACACCTCCACCCCCACCTCCCTCCTAGTCACTCCTCCTTCCTCACACCTCCACCCCCACCTCTCTCCTAGTCACTCCTTTCTCACACCTCCACCCCCACCTCCCTCCTAGTCACTCCTCCATCCTCACACCTCCACCCCCACCTCCCTCCTAGTCACTCCTCCTTCCTCACACCTCCACCCCCACCTCTCTCCTAGTCACTCCTTTCTCACACCTCCACCCCCACCTCCCTCCTAGTCACTCCTCCATCCTCACACCTCCACCCCCACCTCCCTCCTAGTCACTCCTCCATCCTCACACCTCCACCCCCACCTCTCTCCTAGTCACTCCTTTCTCACACCTCCACCCCCACCTCCCTCCTAGTCACTCCTCCATCCTCACACCTCCACCCCCACCTCCCTCCTAGTCACTCCTCCATCCTCACACCTCCACCCCCACCTCCCTCCTAGTCACTCCTCCATCCTCACACCTCCACCCCCACATCTCTCCTAGTCACTCCTCCTTTCTCACACCTCAACCCCCACCTCTCTCCTAGTCACTCCTCCTTTCTCACACCTCCACCCCCACCTCCCTCCTAGTCACTCCTTCCTCACACCTCCACCCCCACCTCCCTCCTAATCTCTCCTCTTCCACTTCTCATCCCTCACACTAACTAACCTCCCCACCCCTCTCTCCGAGGCACATCCCACTCATCCCTCAGTTCCCCAACCACGTTCATCCCTCTCTCCTACATATCCTCTTCTCGTCCTAACAAAGATATTAACCACCCTCCCTCTGTCCTAATTACCCCTTCTCATACCTCTAACCTATAAATCACCACCTCCCTCTCTCCTAATTACCCCTTCTCATACCTCATACCTATAAATCACCACCCTCCCTCTGTCCTAATTACCCCTTCTCATACCTCTAACCTATAAATCACCACCTCCCTCTCTCCTAATTACCCCTTCTCATACCTCATACCTATAAATCACCACCCTCCCTCTCTCCTTATTACCCCATCTCATACCTCTAACCAATAAATCACCACCCTCCCTCTCTCCTAATTACCCCTTCTCATACCTCATACCTATAAATCACCACCCTCCCTCTCTCCTAATTACCCCTTCTCATACCTCTAACCTATAAATCACCCCCCTCCGTCTCTCCTAATGACCCCTTTTCATACCTCATACCTATAAATCACCACCCTCCCTCACTCCTAATTACCCCTTCTTATATCTCTAACCTATAAATCACCACCCTCCCTCTCTCCTAATTTCCCCTTCTCATACCTCACAGCTATAAATCACCATCCTCCCTCGGTCCTATAAATCATCACCCTCCCTCTCTCCTAATCACCCCCTTCTCATAACTCACTTCTATAAATCACCAACCTCTTCTATAAATCACCAACCTCTCTCTCTATGTCTCTCTGTCTGTCTGTCTGTCTGTCTGTCTGTCTGTCTGTCTGTCTGTCTGTCTGTCTGCCTGTCTGTCTCTCTCTCTCTCTCTCTCTCTCTCTCTCTCTCTCTCTCTCTCTCTCTCTCTCTCTTTCTCTCTCTCTCCTCATTATAAATTTTCCATCCCTTACACAAAACACCACCCTCCCTCTCTTCTTATCACCCTCTCTCATCCTTCACACCCACAAACCATCCCTCCCCTTCCTTCCACACCCCTTCTTATCCCTCACACCTAAAACCATCCCTCCCCTTCCTACTACATATCTTTCTCATCCCTCACATCTATAAACCACCCCCCCCTTCCTGCTACATACCCCCATCTAATCCCTCTCACCTACAAACCATCCCTCCCCTTCCTGCTACATACCCCCATCTAATCCTCACACCTACAAACCATCCCTCCCCTTCCTACTACAGATCTTTCTCATCCATCACATTTACAAACCATCCCTCCCCTTCCTACTACATAACCTTCTCATCCCTCACATTTACAAACCATCCCTCCCCTTCCTACTACATAACCTTCTCATCCCTCACATTTACAAACCATCCCTCCCCTTCCTACTACATAGCCTTCTCATCCCTCACATTTACAAACCATCCCTCCCCTTCCTACTACATAGCCTTCTCATCCCTCACATTTACAAACCATCCCTCCCCTTCCTACTACATACCCCCTTCTAATCCCTCACATCTACAAATCATCCCTCCCCTTCCTACTATATACCCCTTCTAATCCCTCACATCTACAAATCATCCCTCCCCTTCCTACTATATACCCCTTCTAATCCCTCACATCTACAAATCATCCCTCCCCTTCCTACTATATACCCCTTCTAATCCCTCACACCCACAAACCATCCCTCCCCTTCCGACTACACCCCTTCTTATCCCTCACACCTACAAACCATCCCTCCCCTTCCTACTACATACCCCATTGTCATCCCTCACACCTACAAACCACCCCTCCCCTTCCTGATACATATCCCTATCTAATCCCTCACACTACAAACCATCCCTCCGCTACTTACTACATGCCCCCTTCTAATCCACCACACCTACAAATAATCCCTCCCCGTCCTACTATATACCCCTTCTAATCCCTCACACCTACAAACCATCCCTCCCCTTCCTATTAATACCCCTTCTTATCCCTCACACCTACAACCCCCCCCCCCCTTTCTATTAATACCCCTTTGTCATATTTCACACCTACAAACCATCCCTCCCCTTCCTAATGCATGCCCTGTTTTCATCCCTCACACCTACAAACCATCGCTCCTCTTCCTACTACATACCCCATTCTTATCCCTTCCCTTCCCACTACATACCCCCTTCTCATATTTCACACCTACAAACCATCCCTCACCTTCCAATTGCATACCTCGTTGTCATCTCTCACATCTACAAACCATCCCTCCCGCCCCTACTACATTCCCCATTCTCATCCCTCCCGTTCCTACTACATTCCCCATTCTCATCCTCCCGTCCCTACTACATTCCCCATTCTCATCCCTCCCGTTCCTACTACATTCCCCATTCTCATCCCTCCCGTTCCTACTACATTCCCCATTCTCATCCCTTCCGTTCCTACTACATTCCCCATTATCATCCCTCCCGTTCCTACTACATTCCCCATTCTCATCCCTCCCGTTCCTACTACATTCCCCATTCTTATCCCTCCCCTTCCTACTACATTCCCCATTCTCATCCCTCCCGTTCCTACTACATTCCCCATTCTCATCCCTCCCGTTCCTACTACATTCCCCATTCTCATCCCTCCCGTTCCTACTACATTCCCCATTCTCATCCCTCCCGTTCCTACTACATTCCCCATTCTCATCCCTCCCGTTCCTACTACATTCCCCATTCGTATCCCTCCCGTTCCTACTACATTCCCCATTCTTATCCCTCCCCTTCCTACTACATTCCCCATTCTTATCCCTCCCGTTCCTACTACATTCCCCATTCTTATCCCTCCCGTTCCTACTACATTCCCCATTCTTATCCCTCCCGTTCCTACTACATTCCCCATTCTTATCCCTCCCGTTCCTACTACATTCCCCATTCTTATCCCTCCCATTTCTACTACATTCCCCATTATCATCCCTCCCGTTCCTACTACATTCCCCATTCTTATCCCTCCCGTTCCTACTACATTCCCCATTATCATCCCTCCCGTTCCTACTACATTCCCATTCTTATCCCTCCCGTTCCTACTACATTCCCCATTCTTATCCCTCCCGTTCCTACTACATTCCCCATTCTTATCCCTCCCGTTCCTACTACATTCCCCATTCTCATCCCTCCCGTTTCTACTACATTCCCCATTCTTATCCCTCCCGTTCCTACTACATTCCCCATTCTCATCCCTCCCGTTCCTGCTACATTCCCCATTCTCATCCCTCCCGTTCCTACTACATTCCCCTTTCTTATCCCTCCCGTTCCTACTACATTCCCCATTCTCATCCCTCCCGTTCCTACTACATTCCCCATTCTTATCCCTCCCGTTCCTACTACATTCCCCATTCTCATCCCTTCCGTTCCTACTACATTCCCCATTCTCATCCCTCCCGTTCCTACTACATTCCCCATTCTCATCCCTCCCATTCCTACTACATTCCCCTTTCTTATCCCTCCCGTTCCTACTACATTCCCCATTCTCATCCCTCCCGTTCCTACTACATTCCCCATTCTCATCCCTCCCCTTCCTACTACATTCCCCATTCTTATCCCTCCCGTTCCTACTACATTCCCCATTCTTATCCCTCCCGTTCCTACTACATTCCCCATTCTCATCCCTTCCGTTCCTACTACATTCCCCATTCTCATCCCTCCCGTTCCTACTACATTCCCCATTCTCATCCCTCACATCTACAAACCATCCCTCCACTTCCTACTACATACCCCATTCTCATCCCTCACACCTACAAACCATCCCTCCCCTTCCTACTACATACCCCATTCTCATCCTTTACCACGACCCCCCCCCCCTCCCCGTCTTCTTCCTGATCACCCCCTTCCCAACCCTCATCGATGTAGATCCTCCCTGCCCTTCTCTCCTTGTTACACTCTTTTCATCCCTTACACCTACCCCCTCCCTCCACCTCACCCTCTCCTTATCCCTCACACTTACAAACCACCCTCCTCCTCTCTGTCCAACTCACCTCCATCTTAACCCTCATACCTACAAATCACCCCTTCCATTTCACTAACTTCCACCATCCCTCTTTCTCATTCGTCATACCTACATC
Source organism: Conus ventricosus (assembly GCA_018398815.1). Classification (NCBI taxonomy): domain Eukaryota; kingdom Metazoa; phylum Mollusca; class Gastropoda; order Neogastropoda; family Conidae; genus Conus; species Conus ventricosus. Next base: position 12,575 of record JAFLJL010016622.1, read on the forward strand.
TCCCTTCCTCTCTTTTCTATGGAACTCCCTTCTGCCCCACCCTCACCTCACACTCTCCTGATTACGGCCTTTAACATCTCTCCAGATTTATAAGCCCCCCCCTCCCCCTTCCCCCGTCACCCAATCACCTTCACCCTTCTCCATCCCGCACACGTCAGTGTGATCGTAGCGCGCGCAACATACCGGAAGAACAGCCCGGATTATTGCCCTTGGCGGAAGCAGCGGGAGGGGCGGATGGCGTCGTGGTAGGTTTGAAAGGGGAGGCTTCTTAGCCAGGGAAGCAGACTGACGTGTTTTCTTGTTTGTTTGTAATTGTTGTCTTCGGGGTTTTTTTTTCCTCTGGCTCCTATCTAATGTTTTTGTAGTTGTTTTTGACTCCTCGAGTGAGTAAGTGAGAGAGAGAGAGAGAGAGAGAGAGAGGAGAGAGAGAGAGAGAGAGAGAGAGAGAGAGAGAGAGAGAGAGAGAGAGATGATGATGATGATGATGATGATGATAATCTTTATTTCCAAGGGTAACAGATAAGCAAACACATGCTTTTTTTCATCCGGCCCTTGCCCCGTTAAGGGACTAAGTATGACTAGCGACTAAGACTAACAAAACTTTTAACAAACACACATATCTTCATAACATTAAAAAGTTCATCCATTAACAGTTAAGGCGTAGATGACTTTATAAGGAAAAATGAGACGATTTAAAACAACAAACAAGAATAAATAAATTGATTACAAAGAAGAAAAGAATCGGCACACACAGATATGGAATAAGCGATCCTCCTATCGAAGGGGGGGGAGGAGAGGAGAGAGAGAGAGAGAGAGAGAGAGAGAGAGAGAGAGGAGAGAGAGAGAGAGAGAGAGAGAGGTTATATTCCTTTTGTAAAAGTTTAGCATACAACAAACTGCTAAGGATGATAATTAGACAATTACAATGCATCAATAATATCAACATTTGTACTTTCTTTTACATTTATATGATGTGGTTATAAGGCAAAACGAGAACGAACAATCAATTATCAGTAAGCAGCAATAAATTCCTAGCCTCAATAATCATAATACATTTTTTCATGATGTGTGCGTGTGCGTGTGCGTGTGCATGTGCGTGTGAGAGAGAGAGAGAGAGAGAGAGAGAGAGAGAGAGAGAGAGAGAGAGAGAGTGTGTGTGTGTGTGTGTGTGTGTGTGTGTGTGTGTGTGTGTGTGTGTGTGTTGTGTGTGTGTGTGTGTGTGAGAGAGAGAGAGAGAGAGAGAGAGAGAGAGAGAGAGAGAGAGCTTCCTCTCTCTCTCTCTCTCTCTCTCTCTCTCTCTCTCTCTCTCTCTCTCTCTCTCTCTCTCTCTCTCTCTCTCTCTCTCTCTCTCTCTCTCTCTCTCTCTCTCTCACGTCAGCGTGTATGATGCGTAACTGATATTTGAGCATGTGTGAATGTGCGTCTCGCAGCATTCGACTCCTTCCGTCAACAAGACGAGGACACTAAACACGTACATTCTTCCCGTTCACTTGGAGATCAATCTGACGACACTAAACACGGCGTTCTTTCCGTTCACTTCTAGATAAAACTGAGGACACTAAACTTAAAGAATGGAACCCCCATTACCAAGGTGGCGAGTTCCACCCCCAAAACCCCTACCCACCTCTACCCCACCCACCCACCCCCTAAAAAAGGAAAAAAGGAAAAAGAAGAAGAAAAAAAAAGAAAAAAAAAAAGAAAAAAGGAAGAAAAGAGGACTTTTCTCTGTCCTACTTATGAGGCTCAGTGGTTAAGTACCGAGTTCGAAGTCTAAGGTTTTGAGTTCGAAACCTGCGTCCTGCTGAAAAACTGCTATCTTTGCTGTCCATCGTCACGTGATGGTTCTGGTGTCTGTGATAGGTCTCCCCCTGTTACTTTCCTGGTACGGTTACCTCCGTTTGCCATGTGACCTTGGGGTTTAGGACATGATGACAATGCTGCCTCAGGCTGTGTGCAGGTTTTATGTCAGTGGTCATTTTGTGTTTTAGGACATGATGACAACGATGCTTCAGGCTGTGTGCAGGTTTTATGTCAGTGGTCAATTTGTGTTTTAGGACATGATGACAACGATGCTGCAGGCTGTGTGCAGGTTTTATGTCAGTGGTTATTTTGTGTTTTAGGACATGATGACAACGATGCGTGCAGGTTTTATGTCAGTGGTCATTTTGTGTTTTAGGACATGATGACAACGATGCGTGCAGGTTTTATGTCAGTGGTCATTTTGTGTTTTAGGACATGATGACAATGCTGCCTCAGACTGTGTGCAGGTTTTATGTCAGTGGTCATTTTGTGTTTTAGGACATGATGACAATGCTGTTTCAGGCTGTGTGCAGGTTTTATGTCAGTGGTCATTTTGTGTTTTAGGACATGATGACAACGATGCGTGCAGGTTTTATGTCAGTGGTCATTTTGTGTTTTAGGACATG
>JAFLJL010016623.1:0-2500 GCA_018398815.1 Conus ventricosus
ACTCTGCTTTTCCATTGCCTTTTTTTTCCTTTATCGCCAAACGACACTCTGTTTTTCCATTGCCTTTTTTTCTTTATCGCCAAACGACCTGTTTTTTCCATTGCCTTTTTTTCTTTATCGCCAAACGACACTTTTTTTTCCATTGCCTTTTTTTCTTATCGCCAAACGACACTGTTTTTCCATTTGCCTTTTTTCTTTATCGCCAACGAACACTGCTTTTCCATTGCCTTTTATTTCTGTATCGCCAAACGCACTGTTTTTTCCATTGCCTTTTTTTCTTTATCGCCAAACGACACTCTGCTTTTTCCATTGCCTTTTTAAAAATTTATCGCCAAACGACACTCTGTTTTTCTAGTGCCTTTTTTTCTTTATCGCCAGACGACACTCTGTTTTTCCCACGCCTTTTTTTTTAATTTATCGCCAAACGACACTCTCTTTTCCATCCCTTTTTTTCCTTATCGCAAACGACACTGTTTTTCCATCGCCTTTTTAAAATTTATCGCCAAACAACACTCTGCTTTTCCATCGCCTTTTTTTCCTTATCGCCAAACGACACTGTTTTTTCCATGCTTTTTTTAATTTATCGCCAAACGACACTCTGTTTTCCATTGCCTTTTTTTTTTCTTTATCGCCAGACGACACTGCTTTCCATTGCTTTTTAAAAAAATTATCGCCAAACGACACTGTTTTTCTATTGCCTTTTTTTCTTTATCGCCATACGAAACTCTGCTTTTCCATCGCCTTTTTTAAAATGTATCGCCAAACGACACTCTGTTTTTCCATTGCCTTTTTTTGTTCATCGCCAAACGACACTCTGTTTTTCCATTGCCTTTTTTTTATTTATCGCCAACCGACACTGTTTTTTCCATTTGCCTTTTTTTTTCCTTATCGCCAAACGACACTCTTGCTTTTCCATTGCCTTTTTTTTCTTTATCGCCAAACGACACTCTGCTTTTCCATCGCCTTTTTTTTTCTTTATCGCCAAACGACACTCTGCTTTTCCATTCCCTTTTTTTTCTTTATCACCAAACTTTCCATTGCCTTTTTTTCTTTGTCTTCCTCTTCCATCTCCAACCCTCCTTCATACTCTGATGACTGTCTCCTCCTCGTCGTCGTCGTCGTCGTCCTCCTCCTCCTTCGTTTCACTGTGGGGCCCAGCTGAGATGAAATAAAACACGCGCTCTCCCTGTCAAGTCCATATCTTGCCTTGATTCTCCCTCAACCTCTCTCCTGTCTTGTCTTCCTAGCTCTCGTCCCGCCTGCAGTATGTAGAAGCCTTGATTCTCCCTCAGCCTCTCTCCTGCCTTGTCTCTCTATCTCTCATCCCGCCTGGAGTATGTATAAGCCTTGATTCTCCCTCAACCTCTCTCCTGCCTTGTCTTTCTATCTCTCATCCTGCCTGGAGTATGTAGAAGCCTTGATTCTTCCTCAACCTCTCTCCTGCCTTGTCTTTATATCTCTCATCCCGCCTGGAGTATGTAGAAGCCTTGATTCTCCCTCAGCCTCTCTCCTGCCTTCTCTTCCTAGCTCTCATCCCGCCTGGAGTGTGTAGAAGCCTTGCGGCTCGATGCCTTTGTCACATTTCATTTCCTCGCCTTTTCTTTCTTTCCCATCGCCCTCTCTGCCCTTCTGTAAGATTTTCTCAATTTGTGTGTGCTCATGCAACAAATTCCACTACGAAATCTTTGATGTGTGTGTGTGTGTGTGTGTGTGTGTGTGTGTTGTGTGTGTGTGTGTGTGTGTGTGTGTGGTGTGTGTGTGTGTGTGTGTGTGTGAGTGTGTGTGTGTGTGTGTGTGTGTGTGTGTGTGTGTGTGTGTGTGGTGTGTGTGTGTGTGTGAGTGTGTGTGTGTGTGTGTGTGTGTGTGTGTGTGTGTGTTGTGTGTGTGTGTGTGTGTGTGTGTGTGTGTGTGTGTGTGTGTGTGAATAACACATAGAAACTGACACGTTATGAAGAGAGACAGACAGACAGACAGACAGACAGACAGATAAACAGACAGACGGACAGACGGACAGACACACAGACAGACGCTGGTTACATCCTTTCTTTCCAACCGACAACAAGAAATACCTGTATACGTATGTAAATCTGGGCTAATTTTCTTCTCACTGAAATTAGATTTTCACAAAATTAAGTACTGGAACTCTTTTGTTTCATTTTATACCAAAGATCTACAATTCCACCAAAAAAACACTTCACAATATTTGCTGGAGATATTAGTTTAGACATGAATCATGCTGAACCCCAACAAGCTTGTAATATCATTGAAGAAAACAGTATTCTTTTGTCAAATATCTACATCATAAAATTCACGTTGTTTACTACACGACAAGAACATCAAAACTTTAGTAAAAACCCTACCAGCACTTTATGTTTTCTGATGATAAATTGAAGAAATCTCTGGTTGAACAATTCTTTGGCATGACAACAGATAATCTGTCTTGGTCAAAACACTTGAAATTTATATCCAGAAATATCACAAGAAAACTATATCAACAAAA
>JAFLJL010016623.1:7500-12654 GCA_018398815.1 Conus ventricosus
TGTGACCAGTGTTGTAGTGTGCATGGTGTGCATGGTGTGGCCAGTGTTGTAGTGTGCATGGTGTGACCAGTGTTGTAGTGTGCATGGTGTGGTCAGTGTTGTAGTGTGCATGGTATGGCCAGTGTTGTATTGTGCATGGTGTGACCAGTGTTGTAGTGTGCATGGTGTGACCAGTGTTGTATTGTGCATGGTGTGACCAGTGTTGTAGTGTGCATGGTGTGGTCAGTGTTTTAGTGTGCATGGTGTGGTCAGTGTTGTAGTGTGCATGGTGTGACCAGTGTTGTAGTGTGCATGGTGTGACCAGTGTTGTAGTGTGCATGGTGTGGTCAGTGTTGTAGTGTGCATGGTGTGGCCAGTGTTGTAGTGTGCATGGTGTGACCAGTGTTGTAGTGTGCATGGTGTGGTCAGTGTTGTAGTGTGCATGGTGTGACCAGTGTTGTAGTGTGCATGGTGTGGCCAGTGTTGCACTGTGCATGGTGTGGCCAGTGTTGTATTGTGTATGGTGTGGTCAGTGTTGTAGCGTGCATGGTGTGACCAGTGTTGTATTGTGCATGGTGTGGCCAGTGTTGTAGTGTGCATGGTGTGTATGGTGTGACCAGCGTTGTAGTGTGCATGGTGTGACCAGTGTTGTATTGTGCATGGTGTGGTCAGTGTTGTAGTGTGCATGGTGTGGTCAGTGTTGTAGTGTGCATGGTGTGACCAGTGTTGTATTGTGCATGGTATGGCCAGTGTTGTAGTGTGCATGGTGTAGCCAGTGTTGTAGTGTGCATGGTGTGGTCAGTGTGGTAGTGTACATGGTGTGGCCAGTGTTGTGGTGTGCATTGTGTAGTCAGTGTTGTAGTGTACATGGTGTGACCAGTGTTGTATTGTGTATGGTGTGACCAGTGTTGTAGTGTGCATGGTGTGACCAGTGTTGTAGTGTGCATGGTGTGACCAGCGTTGTATTGTGCATGGTGTGACCAGTGTTGTAGTGTGCATGGTGTGGTCAGTGTTGTAGTGTGCATGGTGTGGTCAGTGTTGTAGTGTGCATGGTGTGGCCAGTGTTGCACTGTGCATGGTATGGTCAGTGTTGTAGTGTGCATGGTGTGACCAGTGTTGTATTGTGTATGATGTGGCCAGTGTTGTAGTGTGCATGGTGTGCATGGTGTGACCAGTATTGTAGTGTGCATGGTGTGGTCAGTGTTGTAGTGTGCATGGTGTGACCAGTGTTGTAGTGTGCATGGTGTGACCAGTGTTGTAGTGTGCATGGTGTGGTCAGTGTTGTAGTGTGCATGGTGTGCATGGTGTGGCCAGTGTTGTAGTGTGCATGGTGTGGTCAGTGTTGTAGTGTGCATGGTGAGCATGGTGTGGCCAGTGTTGTAGTGTGCATGGTGTGGTCAGTGTTGTAGTGTGCATGGTGTGCATGGTGTGGCCAGTGTTGTAGTGTGCATGGTGTGCATGGTGTGACCAGTGTTGTAGTGTGCATGGTGTGCATGGTGTGGCCAGTGTTGTATTGTGCATGGTATGACCAGTGTTGTAGTGTGCATGGTGTGGTCAGTGTTGTAGTGTGCATGGTGTGACCAGCGTTGTAGTGTGCATGGTGTGACCAGCGTTGTAGTGTGCATGGTGTGGCCAGTGTTGTATTGTGCATGGTGTGGTCAGTGTTGTAGTGTGCATGGTGTGGCCAGTGTTGTAGTGTGCATGGTGTGACCAGTGTTGTAGTGTGCATGGTGTGACCAGTGTTGTAGTGTGCATGGTGTGACCAGTGTTGTAGTGTGCATGGTGTGACCAGCGTTGTAGTGTGCATGGTGTGACCAGCGTTGTTGTGTGCATGGTGTGGCCAGTGTTGTATTGTGCATGATGTGGCCAGTGTTGTAGTGTGCATGGTGTGGCCAGTGTTGTATTGTGCATGGTGTGACCAGTGTTGTGCATGGTGTGGCCAGTGGTGTATTGTGTATGGTGTGACCAGTGTTGTAGTGTGCATGGTGTGGCCAGTGTTGTAGTGTGCATGGTGTGACCAGTGTTGTAGTGTGCATGGTGTGACCAGTGTTGTAGTGTGCATGGTGTGACCAGCGTTGTAGTGTGCATGGTGTGACCAGTGTTGTAGTGTGCATGGTGTGGCCAGTGTTGTAGTGTGCATGGTGTGACCAGTGTTGTAGTGTGCATGGTGTGACCAGTGTTGTAGTGTGCATGGTGTGGCCAGTGTTGTAGTGTGCATGGTGTGACCAGTGTTGTAGTGTGCAGGGTGTGACCAGTGTTGTAGTGTGCATGGTGTGACCAGTGTTGTAGTGTGCATGGTGTGACCAGTGTTGTAGTGTGCATGGTGTGGCCAGTGTTGTATTGTGCATTGTGTGGCCAGTGCTGTAGTGTACATGGTGTGACCAGTGTTGTATTGTGCATGGTGTGACCAGTGTTGTAGGGTGCATGGTGTGGCCAGTGTTGAAGTGTGCATGGTGTGGCCAGTGTTGTAGTGTGCATGGTGTGACCAGTGTTGTAGTGTGCATGGTGTGACCAGTGTTGTAGTGTGCATTGTGTGGCCAGTGTTGTAGTGTGCATGGTGTTGCCAGTGTTGTAGTGTGCATGGTGTGGCCAGTGTTGTAGTGTACATGGTGTGGCCAGTGTTGTAGTGTGCATGGTGTGGCCAGTGTTGTATTGTGCATGATGTGGCCAGTGTTGTATTGTGCATGGTGTGGCCAGTGTTGTAGTGTACATGGTGTGACCAGTGTTGTATTGTGCATGATGTGGCCAGTGTTGTATTGTACATGGTGTGGTCAGTGTTGTAGTGTGCATGGTGTGGCCAGTGTTGTATTGTGCATGGTGTGACCAGTGTTGTATTGTACATGGTGTGGTCAGCGTTGTAGTGTGCATGGTGTGCCCAGTGTTGTATTGTACATGGTGTGGTCAGTGTTGTATTGTGCATGGTGTGCATGGTGTGACTAGTGTTGTAGTGTGCATGGTGTGACCAGTGTTGTATTGTACATGGTGTGGCCAGTGTTGTAGTGTGCATGGTGTGCATGGTGTGACTAGTGTTGTAGTGTGCATGGTGTGACCAGTTTTGTATTGTACATGGTGTGGCCAGTGTTGTAGTGTGCATGGTGTGCATCGTGTGGCCAGTGTTGTAGTGTGCATGGTGTGGCCAGTGTTGTAGTGTGCATGGTGTGACCAGTGTTGTAGTGTGCATGGTGTGACCAGTGTTGTAGTGTGCATGGTGTGGCCAGTGTTGTAGTGTGCATGGTGTGACCAGTGTTGTAGTGTGCAGGGTGTGACCAGTGTTGTAGTGTGCATGGTGTGACCAGTGTTGTAGTGTGCATGGTGTGACCAGTGTTGTAGTGTGCATGGTGTGGCCAGTGTTGTATTGTGCATTGTGTGGCCAGTGCTGTAGTGTACATGGTGTGACCAGTGTTGTATTGTGCATGGTGTGACCAGTGTTGTAGGGTGCATGTGTGGCCAGTGTTGAAGTGTGCATGGTGTGGCCAGTGTTGTAGTGTGCATGGTGTGACCAGTGTTGTAGTGTGCATGGTGTGACCAGTGTTGTAGTGTGCATTGTGTGGCCAGTGTTGTAGTGTGCATGGTGTTGCTAGTGTTGTAGTGTGCATGGTGTGGCCAGTGTTGTAGTGTACATGGTGTGGCCAGTGTTGTAGTGTGCATGGTGTGGCCAGTGTTGTATTGTGCATGATGTGGCCAGTGTTGTATTGTGCATGGTGTGGCCAGTGTTGTAGTGTACATGGTGTGACCAGTGTTGTATTGTGCATGATGTGGCCAGTGTTGTATTGTACATGGTGTGGTCAGTGTTGTAGTGTGCATGGTGTGGCCAGTGTTGTATTGTGCATGGTGTGACCAGTGTTGTATTGTACATGGTGTGGTCAGCGTTGTAGTGTGCATGGTGTGCCCAGTGTTGTATTGTACATGGTGTGGTCAGTGTTGTATTGTGCATGGTGTGCATGGTGTGACTAGTGTTGTAGTGTGCATGGTGTGACCAGTGTTGTATTGTACATGGTGTGGCCAGTGTTGTAGTGTGCATGGTGTGCATGGTGTGACTAGTGTTGTAGTGTGCATGGTGTGACCAGTTTTGTATTGTACATGGTGTGGCCAGTGTTGTAGTGTGCATGGTGTGCATGGTGTGGCCAGTGTTGTAGTGTGCATGGTGTGGCCAGTGTTGTAGTGTGCATGGTGTGGCCAGTGTTGTAGTGTGCATGGTGTGACCAGCGTTGTAGTGTGCATGGTGTGACCAGTGTTGTATTGTACATGGTGTGGTCAGTGTTGTATTGTGCATGGTGTGCATGGTGTGACTAGTGTTGTAGTGTGCATGGTGTGACCAGTGTTGTAGTGTACATGGTGTGGCCAGTGTTGTAGTGTCCATGGCCTTTGAAGGAAAGCTGTGGTCAGTGTCTGTCCAGTGATGATTCAGTCAGACTATGCTCTGTCCATGTCCCTACCGGCCTTTGAAGGAAAGCTGTGGTTAGTGTCTGTCCAGTGATGATTCAGTCAGACTATGCTCTGTCCATGTCCCTACCGGCCTTTGAAGGAAAGCTGTGGTCAGTGTCTGTCCAGTGATGATTCAGTCAGACTATGCCCTGTCCATGTTCCTACCGGCCTTTGAAGGAAAGCTGTGGTCAGTGGCTGTCCAGTGATGATTCAGTGAGACTATGCTCTGTCCATGTCCCTACCGGCCTTTGAAGGAAAGCTGTGGTCAGTGTCTGTCCAGTGATGATTCAGTGAGACTATGCTCTGTCCATGTCCCTACCGGCCTTTGAAGGAAAGCTGTGGTCAGTGTCTGTTCAGTGATGATTCAGTCAGACTATGCTCTGTCCACGTCCCTACCGGCCTTTGAAGGAAAGCTGTGGTCAGTGTCTGTTCAGTGATGATTCAGTGAGACTATGCGGTGGTCTAAACGCACTGACATCTCCTAAACAGACTGGAATTGCCTGGGTTTGTTATGGCATGTAACAATGACAGTGCACTTTTTGGTGGTGTTGATGGCTCTTCTGTCCATTGAATTAAGGACTCGTCTTACCTTTGAACCTTTTATAAATATCCTTCGTTGTCCTGACACCTTTCAGTTAAATTATTCCTTGTCCCGCAGGGTAGTGCATTACAGGTGTCTGAGCCGAAAGCGGTCTCCTACCTGACGGCCTGTTACCTGGCCAACCGGCGGAGATTTCCCTGAGTGATAAC
>JAFLJL010016625.1:0-7500 GCA_018398815.1 Conus ventricosus
ACATGCAAACAAACCGACTCTGAGGCCTGAGAGAGACGGACGGACAGAGGGAGAGAGAGGATTGGAGCGGATCGACAGTGACGGAGAAGGAAAAGGAAAGAGTAAGGCAGAGAGAAAATAATTAGAATGCATTTAACAACTGTTGGACATAAACTGACATGCACCGAAGAAATTTAAGTAGTACCGTGCCAAAGAATGTAACTAGCATTTACCCTAGATTTCAGCTAGCATTGAGCATAGACTGGAACTAGTATTTAGCATACAATGCAACTAGCATTTACCAAAGAATGCAACTAGCATTTACCATAGGATGCATTTAGCAGTTACCATAGAATGCAACTAGCATTTACCATAGAATGCAACTAGCATTTACCAAAGAATGCAACTAGCATTTACCACATAATGCATTTAGCAGTTACACTAGCATTTATCAAAGAATGCACCTAGCATTTACTATAGAATGCAATTGGTATCTACCAAAGAATGCAGCCAGTCTTGACCAATGAAACTAACTAACGCTTACCAAAGAATGAACTAAGACTTAACAAATATTACACTTACCAAAGGCTGTAAGTAAAATGGACCAAGACCCTAACACACGCCTACCACAGATGACCCCACACTGACCATACACACTCACCAAAGAATGGACCCACACTGACCATGCTCACTCACCAAGGAATGGACCCACACTGACCATGCTCACTCACCAAGGAAAGGACCCACACTGACCATGCACACTCAGCAAAGAATGGACCCACACTGACCATGCACACTCAACAAAGAATGGACCCACACTGACCATGCACACTTACCAAAGAATGGACCCACACTGACCATGCTCACTCAACAAGGAATAGACCCACACTGACCATGCACACTCACCAAGGAATGGACCCACACTGACCATGCACACTCACCAAGGAATGGACCCACACTGACCGTGCACACTCACCAAGGAATGGACCCACACTGACCATGCTCACCCACCAAGGAATGGACCCCCACTAACATGCACACTCACCAAGGAATGGACCCACACTGACCATGCACACTCACCAAGAAATGGACCCACACTGACCATGCTCACTCACCAAGGAATGGACCCACACTGACTATGCACACTCACCAAGGAATGAACCCACACTGACCATGCACACTCACCAAGAAATGGACCCACACTGACCATGCACACTCACCAAGGAATGGACCCACACTGACAATGCACACTCAGCAAAGAATTGGCCCACACTGACCATGCTCACCCACCACGGAATGACCCCCCCCCCCCCACTAACGTGCACACTCACCAAGGAATGGACCCACACTGACCATGCACACCCACCAAGGAAAGGACCCATACTGACCATGCACACTCACCAAAGAATGGACCCCCACTAACATGCATACTCACCAAGGAATGGGCCCACACTGACCATGCACACTCACCAAAGAATGGACCCCCACTAACATGCACACTCACCAAGGAATGGACCCACACTGACCATGCACACTCAACAAGGAATGGACCCCCACTAACATGCACACTCACCAAGGAATGGACCCACACTGACCATGCACACTCACCAAAGAATGGACCCCCACCGACATGCACACTCACCAAGGAATGGACCCACACTGACCATGCACACTCACCAAAGAATGGACCCCCACTAGCATGCACACTCGCCAAGGAATGGACGCACACTGACCATGCACACTCACCAAGGAATGCACCCACACTGACCATGCACACCCACCAAGGAATGGACCCACACTGACCATGCACACTCACCAAGGAATGGACCCCCCCCCCCCCCACTAACATGCACACTCACCAAGGAATGGACCCACACTGACCATGCACACTCGCCAAGGAATGCACCCCCACCCCCACTAACATGCACACTCACCAAGGAACGGACCAACACCGACCATGCACACTCACCAAGGAATGGACGGCTTTGGCCAGTGGTCCCCGAACTCTCCGTGCATCCAGGTAAATCAGGAACCGGTAGTGTGGTGAAAAACGTACTCTGGGTCGCCCATTGGTACGTCAACATGGCCGCCAGGTACGTCTTTCCGATTCCGCTCTCCCCCCTCCACCAGCACCCTCTTCCCCCGGCCTGACGTCACTGCCGGCGGAAGTATGCTACTGAGCGACAGTTTCTGCCTGCAGGCAGAGCGGAAATGGGGGTCAGTTCACATCCTCATAAGGTCAATGAAATATAGGTAGAGGACACAGATCTGTGTACACCCTCCTCCCCCGCCCCTCTCCAATATCAGTCATCCAGTCAGACCAAAATAGATGTATCACTCTTTACACATCCAGACAAACGGATCTACATATCCATCCTCTTGAGACACCCAAGCAGACAGAGCTGTGTTATGTATCCTCTTAAGGCACCAAGACAGGGATTCTTAAATCTACCCTTTTAAGACATCTAAAAAGACAAGACATCCACATACCTGTGTTCTTTAGACCTACAAACACACACCTAAGAACCCAATTCCCTGGACTCTAAAGTCTTCTCCTTTAGACCCCTTCACCCCCCCCCCCCCCCCCCCCCCAAAGAAAGAAAGAAAGAAAGATGTACTCACTTATCAGTTCACTCTTTCAACACCTAAAAAGAGAGGCAAAGCATAGTGCACCATCATTTCTCTGTTTAAACACAGAGACGGACAAATTACCGATAGACCCAATGGAATTAGCCACGCTTTGCAGACCCAGAGAGAGAGAGAGAGAGAGAGAGAGAGAGAGAGAGAGAGAGAGAGAGAGAGAGAGAGAGAGAGAGAGAGACAGACAGACAGACAGACACACACAAACACTGGACATACAAACGAAGGGATGTACTGACCCATCCTCTGTGGAGACTTCCAGGGGCACATAAACATCGCGGATGCTGGTTTGAACTTCTGACCAGGAAGGGGCGTCACTCTGGAGAACAAGGACCGATAGTGCGTGGCCAGCCCTTCCTGACAAACTGTCGCCGCATCTGCAACAAACCAACCAATCAGATCGTCCCGTTGGTGTCGTCAGAGTCGATCAACCAATCAAATTGTCCCATTTGTGTCGTCAAGGTTGATCAGAAAGGACGTCCTAGTCTCTTGCAAAACGGAACAGAATTCTGCACAAAAAAAGAGACAAATGTATAATATCGAACAATAAAAAACAATGTGTGATTTTACTGAAAGTTTCCTGTATTTAAAACGCTATCAGATCTAGCATTTATGATTCGAACCAAACATTTTCCTCTTCATCGTCATCTAATCTTAACCCCAATTTAAAATACTAGGTGAGGTACCACTAACGACTTCATTAAAAACACCTCTTCTGTAATTCTGACAGCTGGTGAAGGGCATGTCTGTCCCTGATGATGTGCTCTGACAGCTGCTGAAGGACAGGTGTCCCTGATGTTGTCCTCTGACAGATGGTGAAGGACAGGTGTCCCTGATGTCCTCTGACAGCTGGTGAAGGACAGGTGTCCCTGATGTTGTCATCTGACAGCTGGTGAAGGACAGGTGTCCCTGATGTCCTCTGGCCGCTGGTGAAGGACAGGTGTCCCTGATGTCCTGTGACAGCTGGTGAAGGACAGGTGTCCTTGATGTTATCCTCCGACAGCTGGTGAAGGACAGGTGTCCCTGATGTCCTCTGACAGCTGGTGAAGGACAGGTGTCCCTGATGTTATCCTCTGACCGCTGGTGAAGGACAGGTGTCCCTGATGTTGTCCTCTGACCGCTGATGAAGGACAGGTGTCCCTGATGTCCTCTGACAGTTGGCGAAGGACAAGTGTCCCTGATGTTGTCCTCTGACAGCTGGTGAAGGACAGGTGTCCCTGATGTCCTCTGACAGCTGGTGAAGGACAGGTGTCCCTGATGTTATCCTCTGACCGCTGGTGAAGGACAGGTGTCCCTGATGTTGTCCTCTGACAGCTGGTGAAAGACAGGTGTCCCTGATGATGTCCTCCGACAGCTGGTGAAGGCCAGGTGTATCCCTGATGTTGTCCTCTGACAGTTGATGAAGGACAAGTGTCCCCCTGATGTTGTCCTGTGACAGCTGGGGAAGGACACGTGTCCCTGATGTTGTCCTCTGACAGCTGGTGAAGGCCAGATGTAACCCTAATGTTGTCCTGTGACAGCTGGTGAAGGACAGGTGTCCCTGATGTTGTCCTCTGACAGATGGTGAAGGACAGGTGTCCCTGACATTGTCCTCTGACAGCTGGTGAAGGACAGCTGTCCCTGATGTTGTCCTCTGACAGCTGGTGAAGGACAAGTGTTCCTGATGTTGTCCTCTGACAGCTGGTGAAGGACACGTGTCCCTGATGTTTTCCTCTGACAGCTGGTGAAGACCAGATGTAACCTTTATGTTGTCCTGTGACAGCTGGTGAAGGACAGCTGTCCCTGATGTTGTCCTCTGACAGCTGGTGTGAAGGACAGCTGTCCCTGATGTTGTCCTCTGACAGCTGGTGTGAAGGACAGGTGTCCCTGATGTTGTCCTCTGACAGATAGTGAAGGACAGGTGTCCCTGACATTGTCCTCTGACAGCTGGTGAAGGACAGGTGTCCATGGTGTTGTCCTCTGACAGCTGGTGAAGGACAGGTGTTCTTGATGTTGTCCTCTGACAGCTGGTGAAGGACAGGTGTCCCCGATGTTGTCCTGTGACAGCTGGGGAAGGACACGTGTCTCTGATGTTGTCCTCTGACAGCTGGTGAAGGACAGGTGTCCCCGATGTTGTCCTGTGACAGCTGGGGAAGGACACGTGTCTCTGATGTTGTCCTCTGACAGCTGGTGAAGGTCATGTGTGTCTCTGATGTTGTCCTCTGACAGATGGTGAAGGACAGTGTCCCTGATTTTGTCCTCTGACAGCTGGTGAAGGTCATGTGTGTCTCTGATGTTGTCCTCTGACAGCTGGTGAAGGACAGGTGTCCCTGATTTTGTCCTCTGACAGCTGGTGAAGGTCATGTGTGTCTCTGATGTTGTCCTCTGACAGATGGTGAAGGACAGGTGTGTCTGATGTTGTCCTTTGACCGCTGGTGAATGACAGGTGTCCCTGATGTCGTCCTCTGACAGATGGTGAAGGACAGGTGTATCCCTGATGTTGTCCTGTGACAGCTGGTAAAGGACAGGTGTATCCCTTATGTTGTCCTCAGAAAGATGGTGAAGGACAGGTGTCCCTGATGTTGTCCTCTGACAGCTGGTGAAGGACAAGTGTCCCTGATGTTGTCCTCTGACAGATGGTGAAGGACAGGTGTCCCTGATGTTGTCCTCTGACAGCTGGTGAAGGACAAGTGTCCCTGATGTTGTCCTCTGACAGCTGGTGAAGGACAAGTGTCCCTGATGTTGTCCTCTGACAGATGGTGAAGGACTGGTGTCCCTGATGTTGTCCTCTGACAGATGGTGAAGGACAGGTATCCCTGATGTTGTCCTGTGACAGCTGGTGAAGGACAGGTGTCCCTGATGTTGTCCTCTGACAGATGGGGAAGGACAGGTGTCCCTGATGTCCTCTAACAGATGGTGAGGGACAGGTGTCCCTGATGTTGTCTTCTGACAGATGGTGAAGGACAGGTGTCCCTGATGTTGTCCTCTGACAGATGGTGAAGGACAGGTGTCCCTGATATTGTCCTGTGACAGCTGGTGATGGACAAGTGTCCCTGATGTTGTCCTGTGACAGCTGGTGAAGGACAGGTGTCCCTGATGTTGTCCTGTGACAGATGGTGAAGGACAGGTGTCCCTGATGTCGTCTGACAGCTGGTGAAGCACAGGTGTCCCTGATGTTGTCCTCTGACAGCTGGTGAAGGACGGGTGTGTCCCTGATGTTGTCCTCTGACAGATGGCGAAGGTCAGGTGTCCCTGATGTTGTCCTGTGACAGCTGGTGAAGGACAGACGTCCCTTATGTCCTGTGACAGCTGGTGAAGGACAGGTGTCCCTGGTGTCCTCTGACAGCTGGTGAAGGACAGGTGTCCCTGATGTTGTCCTCTGACAGATGGTGAAGGACAGGTGTCTGTGATGTCCTCTGACCGCTGATGAAGGACAGGTGTGTCCCTGATGTTGTCCTCTGACAGCTGGTGAAGGACAGGTGTGTGTGTGTGTGTGTGTGTGTGTGTGTGTGTGTGTGTGTGTGTGTGTGTGTGTGTGTGTGTGTGTGACCTACATGTACGCAATAAGGAAACTTGAAAACCATAACAGCCTACGTTTATCATCCTGACTGTCACTTTCTCTATCACTCCTCTCTAGCTCAGTGCGCCTCCCTCTTCCTCTCTTACAGTATCTGTCTGACTGTTGATGAATTCCTAGTCATGTGTTGGGCAGTGAAATAGTTATGTCTTCTTTCATCAGTATAGCATTTTTGAAATAACCTTAATACAAAACCCTACGAAATTTAGAGACTTGAGAGAGAGAGAGAGAGAGAGAGAGAGAGAGAGAGAGAGGAGAGAGAGAGAGAGAGAGAGGCGGGGGAGAGAGAGGGGGGGGGAGAGAGAAAGGGGCAGAGAGAGAGAGAGAGAGAGAGAGAGAGAGAGAGAGAGAGAGAAAGAGAAAGAGAGAGAGTCATAATTCCCAATGGTAAGAGATAAACAAGAAGATGCTTCTTTACCCTGGCCCTGTTCCCTTCCAGAGGCTAGGGATACTAACACAGATGTCTCAGAGAGAGAGAGAGAGAGAGAGAGAGAGAGAGAGAGAGAGAGAGAGAGAGAGAGAGAGAGAGAGAGAGAGAGAGAGAGAGAGAACAGGGTTCTGGGAGGAGGGAGAAGAAGAGCGGCAGAGGATGCGAGATGACCCCCCCCCCCCCCCCCCCCCCACCCACCACTGGCCACAATCCAAGTCATCAACACCCACACACTAACACTCGTCCACCCCAACGCCCACATACAGGCCCCACCCTACCCCACCCTTCTTCCCCCCTCATGCACACGGCTCCTCCCCCCAACTCTCCACCTTCCCCAAACGGCCAATGTCCCTGATGTTGGATCGACAGGAAGAGCCAGATTAAAGGCTGCCTGCAACGGACCCCTCTTCCTTTGTTGACTCAGCAGTGTTCTCGGCCTCCCCCCCTCTCCACTCGCCATCTTCCCATCCTCCGACGCCTTGTTTCAGGCTGGGGGTGGGAGTGGTCGTGGTGGAGATGCTAGGGAGGTGGGGGAATTAAACAGGGCTTTTTTTGGGTGGTGGTGGTGGAGATGCTGGGGAGGTGGGGGAATTAAACAGGGCTTTTTTTGGGTGGTGGTATGTTAAAGTATACTTGAAGTTTTGTTCCCATGGCACATGTAAATATAACACATGTAAATATAACACATGCAGTTTGTTCCCATGGCACATGTCAATATAACACATGCAGTTTGTTCCCATGGCACATGTAAATATAACACATGCAGTTTGTTCCCATGGCACATGTCGATATAACGCATGCAGTTAATCCTACGTACGGATATGGATCGTAGTGTCTAACCTTTCTTTGTTATCTGTCTTTCCTGCTTTCCCTGTTCCCTTTGTATGTTTCTTTG
>JAFLJL010016625.1:12500-53036 GCA_018398815.1 Conus ventricosus
AAGGCAAAGAGGGTGGTGGTCAATGGTGGTGGATTTATGGCAGAGTATGCAAGTACTGGCACATAAGATGGTTGAAATAATGGTGTTTGAAGGTTGATATGCATTGGCGCTGTTGGTTGATTCAGGGAGCGAGTTCCATTGACAGGAACCTGAATATGTTAAACTGGATTTGAATAAGTCAATTCTAGGAACAGGGACATGAAGTTTGGGTGGAGTCCTTGAGGAATTTATTGAGAATCTGTGAACTAATGTTGAGGGTGCCTTCCCAGACACAATCTTGTGCATTATGATCCCTTTGTTGTATTCTAATCTCAGACTTAATGGGAGAACTTGAATCTTTTTATAGTCCGAGTCCAGAAGACTACTGCTTTTTAGGAGGACTAATTTGAGTGCTCGCTTGTGCAGGCTTAACAATGGTTTGAGAGTGTTAGCGCTAGGACAGTCCCATAGAGTAGATCCATAGTCTATGTATTCTATGTATGATTGAATATGAGACTGGAAAAAGAGCTTGCGTGAATGCAGGTCGAGGAAGCGTTTGATTTTGGAGAGTTGATAAACTTTCTGTGAAACTTTTTTGCATGGTGAGGTTTTGTGAGCTTGCCAGCTCATATTGTTATCAATGGTTATTCCTAGCACTTTGAGGCATGTAACCTGTTCAACGGGTTCATTTTTAAGATGTACAGGAGGAAACTTAAGAGTGAGATTTTGTCTTTTTTGCCTGGTTGTGATAAGCATGGATTTAGTTTTTTGAGGGTGAAGCGACATGTGATTTAGTTCAGTCCATTTCACAAGATCATTCGCACTTTCTTGTAAAGTTTGTGCAAGAACAGTAACATCAGAATGATTTGTGTGGATTGTTGTGTCATCAGCAAAAAGTTCACAGGTGGAGAGAGAGAGAAGGGGAGAGAGAGAGAGAGACAGAGAGAGAGAGATAAAGAGAGAGAGACAGAGACAGAGAGAGAGCAAAGTCAGCGAAATGTACTTTAGGAAAACATCAACTTTAGAAAACAAATCCAACCCAGCCAGCATCCACAAACTACCATCTCCATCTTCGCAACACACCCTGTGCCACCTCACGAACACCCAGTCAGCCAGCCAACCAACCAACCCATCGTCCAACCAGACAAAGCAACCGACTAGCCAGCCAGCCACCCAAACAGACAACCTACCAACCCATCAGCCAACCAAACAAGCAAGCCACGGACTCCCCCCCCCCCCCCCCCCTGAACTCACCCATGATTTGGGAGACGCCTTCTCGTTGCACGATCTTCCTGACTTTGAGGAGGGACTCGTAGACCCGGGGGTACTTCAGCTTGAGGTTGTCCATCAGCACCTTGAAGGCCGAGGTCAGCTTGCTGTCGGTGACCTGAAACCACATGACGGCACACGTCACCCTTTGTCCCGACTTGCTGGAGGTCATGAGGAATACACTCGGAGATAACTTCAAGTGGAGTTTATCCGTCAGAACGTTTTGAAGGCCGGACGTATTTAGCTTGGCTGGTGAGTAGAGAGCATAACATGTTCATACATGGGTTGACCACACACATGCACACACACACGCACGCACGCGCAGGCAGGAAGGAAAGCATGCAGGCACACCAAGCGCGTGCTGAATAACGACGGCAACAACAACAAAGCAGTTGTGATCGTAACTCTTTAACAATCAATAACTTGATCTTTGACGGGGGCGTTCGTTCTTCATGCTTAGCACGATGATTTCATTTCAGTGACGTATTCTATCTCCAGAACACGCTGCAGACTGTAGGCATCATGCACAGTTATTACCGTAATCATTTCCAACCTTAATGAAAGCAAAAACGTATTCTCCTCCTTTTCCTTATTACCATCGTCATCATCAAAACAAGGCAACACATATTAAAAAAAACAAGTCCTACTGACCTTTGACAGAAGAATCTGCATGCGGTCTTGATTTCTGCCCGGGGTCAAGATGTCCTGGCGGTCGGCAAAGTTGAACACGTGACCCTGCACCAGTCTGTCCACGATGTCTTCCGCCATGACCACGTCACACAGCTGCCGGTGACTTTTCGCCAGCACCGCTCGCTCTTCTGGGCCGATTCCTGCAAACAGACAGCACTGCACACCTTCGCCATGGAGCATCTTTAGGAGGTCTGTCTTTTGGCAGTATCTGTAAACCTTTACGATTCCTCGCAACAGACAATGTTGTAGGCTTTCATGTTCTTGTCGACAGACAACACTTTAAACTTTCATGATTTCTGTCGACAGAAAACACTTAACTTTCATGATTTCTGTCGATTGACAATTCGACTGACACCACTTTAAACTTTCATGGTTCTTGTCGACAGACAACACTTTAAACTTTCATGATTTCTGTCGACAGAAAACACTTTAAACTTTCATGATTTCTGTCGACAGAAAACACTTTAAACTTTCATGGTTCTTGTCGACAGAAAACACTTTAAACTTTCATGATTTCTGTCGACAGAAAACACTTTAAACTTTCATGATTTCTGTCGACAGAAAACACTTTAAACTTTCATGATTTCTGTCGACAGACAACACTTTAAACTTTCATGATTTCTGTCGACAGAAAACACTTTAAACTTTCACGGTTCTTGTCGACAGACAACACTTTAAACGTTCATGATTTCTGTCGACAGACAACACTTTAAACTTTCATGATTTCTGTCGACAGAAAACACTTTAAACTTTCATGATTTCTGTCGACAGAAAACACTTTAAACTTTCATGATTTCTGTCGACAAACAACACTTTAAACTTTCATGGTTCTTGTCGACAGACAACACTTTAAACTTTCATGATTTCTGTCGACAGAAAACACTTTAAACTTTCATGATTTCTGTCGACAGACAACACTTAACTTTCATGATTTCTGTCGATAGACAACACTTAACTTTCATGATTTCTGTCGATTGACAACACTTAACTTTCATGATTTCTGTCGATTGACAACACTTAACTTTCATGATTTCTGTCGATTGACAACACTTAACTTTCATGATTTCTGTCGATAGACAGTACTGTCACCCTTCATGACTGCCGTCACTATTACAAGCCTCTACCATTCCTGTTGATAGAGTGTCACACCTTCATGGTTCCCGTCAACTGCCAGCATTACAAATCTTCAGTAATCTGCTCAAAAGCAGAACTGAAACCTTCCAGCCTTACACGTCTTCAGTAATCTGCTCAAAAGCAGAATTGAAACCTTCCAGCCTTACAATTCTTCAGTAATCTGCTCAAAAGCAGAATCGAAACCTTCCAGCCTTACAAATCTTCAGTAATTTGCTCAAAAGCAGAATCGAAACCTTCCAGCCTTACAAATCTTCAGTAATTTGCTCAAAAGCAGAATCGAAACCTTCCAGCCTTACAAATCTTCAGTAATTTGCTCAAAAGCAGAATCGAAACCTTCCAGCCTTACAAATCTTCAGTAATCTGCTCAAAAGCAGAATTGAAACCTTCCAGCCTTACAAATCTTCAGTAATCTGCTCAAAAGCAGAATCGAAACCTTCCAGCCTTACAAATCTTCGATAATCTGGTCAAAAGCAGAATTGAAACCTTCCAGCCTTACAAATCTTCAGTAATCTGCTCAAAAGCAGAATTGAAACCTTCCAGCCTTACAAATCTTCAGTAATCTGGTCAAAAGCAGAATTGAAACCTTCCAGCCTTACAAATCTTCGATAATCTGGTCAAAAGCAGAATTGAAACCTTCAAGCATTGTAACCCTCCGCTTACACACACACACACACACACACACACACACACACACACACACACACACACACACACACACACACACACACACACACAAGGCAAACATGGCACGCACGAGGTGTCTTCAAGAAAAAATGATAAAGTCTCCACTAAGAAACCAACGAAGACAAATACCCAACCACATCTTCCCCTCCTTCCGCCCCCCCCCCTCTCTCTCTCTCTCTCTCTCTCTCTCTCTCTCTCTCTCTCTCTCTCTCTCTCTCAATCTGATTCGTCTAAAGTTAAGCGACAGTCTCAAGACAAGGTGTTGAATGAATATGGTAAACGTCTGCTAAACATGTGTAATGCTTTGGGTCTATACATTCTTAATGGTCTTTGTTCGAGTGACATCAGTGGTCACTTTACATATGTGTGTGAATCAGGTTGTAGTGTGAATGATTACTTTATAGCATCATGTGAACTTTTTGACTTCATAAACTCTTCTTGTAAAGTGTGTGTCAACGAGCGATTGGAATCTGATCATATGCCTTTGGAATTTAGCGTAAATGTTCTAGGAACAAATGTGGGTACGAATGAAAATGACAAAAGGAGTGAGTATATTGAAAAGTTGGTGTGGGATAAGGATTATGCCTTGAATTTCATAGACACAATGAACTCACAGGAAATCAAATTACAGTTATTTCGTGCTATGGATTTAGTTGATGTAAATGTAAATGACGCACTTAACTTGTTTAACAGTTCTGTAAAAACAGCTGCTGAGGGTATGAAACGTAAAGTTTGTGTAAACAGAGTCAAACGACAGAATGATTGGTTTGATGCCGAATGTAAAATTGAAAGACAAAATGCGCGAAAATTGTTACGAACATTTTGCAACACGTTAGATAAAGATGTCCGACATCTATACTGTGTAGCCCGACGTGAATATAAAAATTTATTACAAAGAAAGAAGAAACAACACAACGATTTACTGTTTGAAAAAGTGATCACAAGTATTGATAGTCAGCAAGAGTTCTGGAGAAATGTACGTACGGTATTTCAAAAGCGAGTATATAATCAAAACAAAATCACGTTGGATGAATGGTATAAACATTTTAAGGATGTGCTAGATAAGGATTCTATGACAGAAACTGAAATTCTGGAAAATGATATGATACTCGACAACGGATATATAGAATATTATGATCGTCCTATAAGCAAAATTGAAGTTGTTGCTGCGATAAGAAAGCTAAAAAATGGAAAGGCAGCTGGTCCAGATGGCATGATTTGTGAGTTTTTTAAAAATGTTGGTAATGTTGGAACTGATTTTCTGGTTAAATTGTTCAATAATTTGTTTGACAATGGAATTTATCCTGAAGATTGGCACAAATCATTTATTCTCCCCCTCTTTAAAAAAGATAATACGAATGACCCTAACAATTACAGAGGAATTTCCTTGACTGATGTTGCAAGTAAAGTATTTGGTTCTATTATTAACAAGAGATTGTCAGAATGGACTGAAGTAAATAATATAACAGGTGATCACCAGGCAGGGTTTAAGAAAAACTTTTGTGCAATTGATCATATGTTTACTCTGTTAGCAGCTGTCCAGAAACAATTTTCTAATAACCGTAAGTTATATGTTGCCTTTGTAGACTTTGAAAAGGCCTTTGACTCCATTTCATAAAAATGTTTGTGGCCGATACTTACAAAAAATGGAATCAAAGGTAAATTATATAATTGTGTAAAATGCATGTACAAAGATGTTAAAGCTATGATAAGATGTGGGGCAAAATTTAGTGACTATATCAGATGTACTCAGGTGTTAAACAGGGGGATGTCTGCAGCCCAGTATTATTTTCATTGTATATTAATGAATTAGCACAAAAAATTATCGAGAAGGGAAGACACGGTGTCACTTTTGACTTGACTGAATTATTTATATTGTTATTTGCAGATGATATCGTCTTGCTCTCTGAAACTGTCGTAGGATTACAAAATCAATTGAATAATTTGCATTCTGCAGCATCTAGACTGGATTTGAAAGTAAACATGGGTAAATCAAACATTATAGTTTTTCGAAAGGGTGGTTTCTTAGCATCACGTGAAAGGTGGTTGAATGGAAGTTCGCAAATGTCGGTGGTAAATGCTTACAAGTACTTGGGCATATATTTTTCAACAAAACTTAGCTTTACGTTTGCCTGTCATGATCTTGTTAACAGAGGAAAGCGTGCTGTCATAGCTATTTTAAGTTTGCTTTATAAATTTGAAAGTGTTTCGGTAAAATTATTTTTTAAATTGTTTGATGCCCAAGTGCAGCCTATTGTGCAGTATGGTGCCGAGATTTGGGGATTGGATAAAGGACATGAAATCGAAAAAGTACATTTATTTGCTATGAAACGCTTTCTGCATGTGGATAGACGAACCCCTAATGATTTGGTTTATGGTGAGCTCGGCAGATATCCCATTTATGTAAATTCATATGTGAAATGTATTAGTTATTGGCTTAAGCTCGTACGTATGGGAGAACACAGATTACCTGCAAAAGCATACAAAGTATTGTTTGATTTAGATTCTAGAGGTAAATCAACTTGGGCAACTTCTGTTCGTAAATGTCTTTGTAGTTATGGGTTTTCGTTTGTTTGGTTAGAACAGAGTGTTGGATGTGTTAAAGCATTTTTGGTTTGTTTTAAGCAGAGAAAAATTGATTGTAACTTGCAAGACTGGAATAGTCATATTAAAAACAGTGAGAGATTTTCCTTGTTTCGTTTTCTAAAGACAAATCAGGTAATGGAAGCGGAACCTTATTTGTCGATGAATATTAATAGTTTTCTCAGATCTGCACTAACTAAGTTTAGATTCGGTGTATCTGATATTGCTGTACACAGGCAACGTTACAATGTTCATACATAATTAGATGTTTTATGTCCAGTGTGCAAGTCTGCCCCTGAGAACGAACTTCATTTTTATTTGTTTGTCCTTTGCTTACAGATTTAAGACAAAAATATATTCCTTTGAAATATTGTCGACGTCCATCATTTTTTAGGCTTGTCTTGCTTTTGTCGTCAAGAAATGAGAAAGTTGTTGGTGGTCTAGCTTCATATTTGTATAAATCCTTCACGAGGAGGAGCTATCTGACTTGAATTTTGTTTATATGTGCTTGTATATTAATGTGTTGTTACATCAGTTATATGTCAATACCCCCTTCAAATGGGGCTGTGGCCTTTCTTGAATAAATTATCGTTATCGTTATCGTTATTCTCTCTCTCTCTCTCTCTCTCTCTCTCTCTCTCTCTCTCTCTCTCTCTCTCTCTCTCTCTCTCTCTCTCTCTCTCTTTCTCTCTTCTCTCTCTCTCTCTCTCTCTCTCTGTCTCTCTCTCTAACACATTTGCATGAAGCGAGTGGGGCTTCTCCTGTAAAGACCTCCTGATCTCACATGGCCATTGACATGTGGCTAAATCACTGACTGTCAAGAGTAGCCGGATGAGCTGATGACGCAAAGACTTAAGATCCCCGCCATGTCTTTCTTCAACAGTCTATTCATTCCAAACATGGAAAGATGGTCCCAAGATGGACCGAAGTGAGACGACGATGATGAATCCGCCAACGCAAGTCTGATCACGACAGGAAATCCCTAACAGACTGTCAGCACACAACACATGGAACCCCCAGGAGTCTGTGGGAGGCCATTGTTCATCAGGTACGGCATGGAAATCCACAGAACGATCAAGGGCTGGACGATGACACTGATGAAGTAGCAGCAGCGCCCTGCGCTACTGGAGAAGACGTCGGAAACCAAGGCCAGGGTTCAAACCACGGCGATGCGGACAATCACGCTAATGAATCAGATGAGGAATTTGCACAGGCTTTTATGACAAACGCCAAAAAACTCGATTTGCATTCCACAAATGCATAGTGCCACCTGAAATCCAGGGTTTGGAGAGGACTTCGACACCAAAGCCAGAAGGATTGTGGCACATCTCCATAGTCTCACCAAACAGCTCTGGGTTTTGGGGACGAAGAGGACCTGAACTCAAAGACAAGGGCGCAAGCAGCTGACGGGAGTTCTCGCTCAATCTAGTTGCGAAGTATCAAAGTAAACTCCACAAGGCTTCCCTTTTCCAACTCTCAACAGTGTCCGGTGGCTGGGTGGTCAACACATCCGTCACACGGTGACCTGGCTTTGTGGCGTCTGACCGTCTTGGACATGAAGGTTTGAATCTGGCAGCAGCAAAGAAAAAGGCGTCAGTAGAAGGGCATGTAAGAGTCAGGACCTGCATGCAAATCGGTCTCCTTCACCAAAACACTGTCTGTGAGGGGTTTCTTCCTGAAGACTCTTCTTCACCAAACACTTGTCTGTGAGGGGTTTCTTCCCTGAAGACTCTCCTTCACAAACACTTGTCTGTGAGGGGTTTCTTCCCTAAAGACTCTCCTTAACCGAACACTTGTCTGTGGGGGGTTTCTTCCCTGAAGACTCTCCTTAACCAAACACCTGTCTGTGAGGGGTTTCTTCCCTGAAGACTCTCCTTCACCAAACACTTGTCTGTGAGGGGTTTCTTCCTGAAGACTCTCCTTAACCGAACACTTGTCTGCGAGGGGTTTCTTCCCTGAAAAACCTTCCCGCTGGCCAGTCTCGCTAAAGTTGCTTCCTGTCGACTTGTTAGTGCTTTGTTACCCATGTTCTTATTGTTTCTATACTGCCTGCTAGCGCTGTGTTGATAGAATTAATAGTGTGTGTACGAGTGTGAGTGAGGGCGCGCACTGCGCGCGCGCGCGCGTGTGTGCGTGTGCGTTTGAGGAGGGGTCGGAGAAGGGAGATGGCGGGGGTAGTGGATATTGGATAGTTTATGTTACCAATCTCCCTTTTAGCCAGCCAGCCAGCCAGCCAGCCAGCAGCCAGCCAGCCTCTCTCTCTCTCTCTCTCTCTCTCTCTCTCTCTCTCTCTCACCTTCCTCACTTGCCGGGTTTTTTCTCTCCAGGTCGTCGTTTGTTGGAGCCCCCTCGCCCCGCCCACGCCCCCCGAAGCGCCCCACGCCATCTTCGGAGGCGCCCCCAACGCCCTTCATCGGGGGCACCCAGCTGCTCTTCACCAGAGAGATGTAGTGGGTCTGTTGCTCAGGGGTCAAAGGTCTCCTGGTCGATGCGCGCGATCTTCACGCGCACTTCGGGCTGCCCATGCGCAGTAAAAACCTCCACCACCTGCCTCCACAGCACCGGGTACTCCTCGTGACGCAACCCCACCCAGACTGCCCGCTGGCCAAAAATAAAATCACAAGAATATCATGAAGCATTTGAATTGAACTGGATGTGCACGCGCCATGTATACGAAGGGGCACGACAGATTTTTTTCAGAATGTGGCAGCTGTCTTATCTTGTAAGACTGCGCAAACCCAGATCAGCACATCCCCTCTTCCACAAACTACGCTGACTGACTGCTGAGATGCCCGTTGAATACAAAATTTGATTTGATGTTTCAAAATTATTTCAGCTTGTGCACAACAGTGTGTTCAAGAATTTCAATAGTTCTATACTCAGTTTCTCTGCTGGCACCAGAATTTTGTTCTTTTCTATTTAGTCACAAAACCGTGAAATGATCCTGCTCACTGTAGTCTCCAGGCTTAGCAGAGGTGATGTAGCGTATATGGTCTTGTCAGTACTCAGTGAATCTCCTTGATGAATCTGAAATTACTACTGCTTCTATTGATGATAAAAGATGATGTTATCAATACTGTTGTGGTTGCGGGTGGTGTGGGGGGGTGGGGGCCCTTTAAATTTGCAGACTTCCTCCCCTGCGCGGGAAAATCTGCAGGGGACGACGCGGCACTGAGGCGGGATCCGGGGGGGGGGAGGGCGCCCCCCCGTGGGGGTGGGGGGGGGTGAGAGGTGGCAGATGAACTGAGCAGCACCGCCAGGATGGGGGCGCGAGTTGTCCGCGACAGGTTGGCGTGTCCTGCTTCCGCGGGGGGGTACAGGTGCGCCACTTTTCTCCGACACGATCGCCCCCACAGGAGGGGGGGGAGGCAGTGCCCGTGCGCCGCGGGACAGGCGTTGTCCTGTTGGACCACCCATGGCTCAGTCCTAGCTCGAAAACGTCAGGGGCAAAACTGACGAGGTCACGTTTGGCAGCTTTCCCCCCAGTCACAGATTTAATCATTTCCCGTGCTTTTCTGAGGAATCATGTTTTCACGTTTTCAATCACGGTCAAGACGTCATGCGCCTCCCCCCCCGGGGAATCACACGTCACCTTTCCTACCCATAGGTCTAACAATTCCGTGCATTTTTTGAAACAGTCACCTTGCACACATTCCATAGTCATAGTTTTGACAATGCATGATGGGTGGGGAATCAACGGGGTCACGCATTCTTCATATAGTCTCTCACGCACTGTACGAAGAATAGTCACATTGGATGCATTCCCCATCATCAACATAATCAGTTCACGGGCAGTGGTGGGATATCATAGTGTAGCATTCCCAGCAAAAAATTCACGGCATGGTGAGGATAGTCATTTTGCATGCATTCGCAGTCAAAAATATAATCAATTCACGGCAATGGTGGGGGTAGCATAGCTTACTTTCCCAGTCACAATACATAAATTTCACGTGCATGGTGGGGATAGTCAATTTGTATCTTTCCCATCAATTGTGCAGGGGTGGGGATAGTCATAGTTGTAGCTTTCTTCAGCCGCAGGGGATATTTCAGTCAAAATCGCTAAAGATGGGGACTTTAGCCAGATTCTATGTGTTATTCACCTCCTCCATATCACAGACGCCCTGGGTACCCCCATTTGTGATGCTGTGTATTTTTCCCCCTAACAAAGCAAACACCACCCCCCCCCCCCCCCCCCCCCCCTGCACAGTCCTTGTTCACTTCACGCCGTTGTCTGTGTGTTCTATGACACTACAGGGGAAAGGGGGGGGGGGGGGGGGGGGGGGCCATTCGTTTTTTGGGTTTTCAAATTTGCTTTTTTTCCCTAAAAAATTTGCAGGATCAGGGAAGTGAAACCTTTGTCTGGGTTTTTGGTTGTTTTTCATGTCGTTTTTAAAGAAGTCGGGCATTATCGCGAAAATAGAAACAAAGCAAAACAAAATTAGAAAGTCAATTTTTTGGGAAACCTAAAAGTTCTCCCCTCTCCCCCCTCTTCCTCCCCTTCACCCCTTTCCTTTCCCCCCCACACTTCCCCCCCCCCTCCCCCCCCCACCCCACCCCACCCCCCTTCCCACTTCATCCAACCTTTTTCGTGGAGCTTGGGGGACGGCCCTGACGTGGGGCTGGCCCGGTCTGCCTGAGGCGGGGGGGGGGGGAACGTCGAAGGGGCCCCCGGGGCGGGCGGCCCGCGTCCTGCAGACCCCAAGCTTTCCCCGGTCTGCCGCTCCTGGGCCTCACCGGGACTCCCGGGGGCGTCCCCCAACCCCTGACTCCATGGGTTGGGGGGGGTGGGGAAACATGGGGGGGGGTCCTTGTGTGTGTGTGTGGTGTGTGTGTGTGGGGGGTTGTGGTGTGTGTGTGTTGGGGTGGTGTGGGTGTGGTGTAGTGTGGTGTGGTTGGATTTGGTGAAGTTCTCCTGGGTTGATGAGGTTCTCCTTGGACTGTGGTGAGGTTCTCCTTGGACGGGTGAATTCTCCTTGGACTGTGGGAGGTTCTCCTTGGGTTGTTTGGGGTCCCTTGGGCTGTGTGGGTTCTCCTTGGACGTGTGGGTGCGCTGTGTCCCCTGTTTCAGTGTGTGTGGACTGTGCTGAGGGTCTCCTCTGCTGGCGTTAGGCTGTGTGTGGATTGTGGGACCGTACTCAGTCAGCCCTGTGCCGGCTCACTCCGCATGCTCTTGGGTCTGGAGTTTTCTGAAAGGAAAATATCAAGGCATTGATCATGATGCTGCTTGCTGGTGATTCGTGATCAGAATGACAACGGTGACGATTACGTTGAGGACAAGTACGACGCCGATGGCAATGAAAATCATGACCTTTGTTTGGGGACAGACTAGATTGTACATATTCTACATTGGCTCACCGCACTCATGCTTCATGACGTGGACATTTGATAGAACACGTAATGCAGCAGTGACACTGCTAGTAATGATGATCCTGACCATGACATGATGGTAGAAATGGCGGTGGCAGTATCATAGAGCGACAAACATAGGACACACACACACACTCACACGCGCACGCGCGCGCGCGCGTGCACACACACACACACACACACACACACACACACACACACACACACACACACACACACACACACACACACACTCAGAGCCACCCTCACAACTTGGTATTCTTTTTGTTTGCTTTTTCTTTGGGTTTTTGTTGTTTTTTCTCGAAGTTGCGTTGAGTGACACTATAAACTGTCGGTTACAAATCCTGCATCTGAAGCATCTTCGCAAATAAGCAAGGTATATGTCTTAACAATTTCGTGGAGAGCCACCATCACACACACCACCCTCCTCAGTCCCCACCCTCGCCCCTCATCCTCCTTCCACCGCAGTCACGCCCCTCTCATCTCCCCCCCCCCCCTCACTTCGCTCCCCGCATCCACCGCCCCCACCCCATCCCTCCCCTTCCCTTCCAAGAAATACCTCGAGAGAACAGCATTTTACCAATTCTAACTCACTTGCTCCTCCACCAAGTTTTTGGGCGAAAGTGGCCTAAAAGCCGCCTTTCCCTGTTCTCTGACAAGTAAGACTTCAATAACCAAAAAATAACGATTATCTACAAACAAACATACTGTGTAGGGTTATCCGTTTTTAATACTAATTTACTAAACTTTTCAGATTTTAGTTTTTGCTTAATCCTGTGTTTTTCCTGGTCATTTTCAATAACATCATTTTCGCGCAACATTCTTCAAATGAGTCTCTGTCTTTCATGTGAAATAACACTACAGTCTTTAACTGTTCTCTAAAGTCTTTTAAAACCGAGTTATATTTCTGGCATAAAACCCCAACACACTTATCCATCATGTCTTCCGCGGAAAGCCGCTTTGACAAAGTGTTTCTTTTTTTTTCTATATCTTTTTCTGCCGAACAGTCATCTATAATAAAGAGTGTCTGCGTTCCTTCAAACACTTTATAAAAGTATTTTAACACTCACTCAGTTTAATGCTAGGATTAACTAAATATACGTCATTGTCTGTCCATATAAACCTTCTATCATGATATGCTTTTTTCCCTTTAAGTGTTGGACAGAAAATCACAATATGATCAAAATTTATAGCGATAAACGTTTTTATAAGTCTAGGAAAAATATTGTTTTTCCACAACCAGTCTGCCACAAATCATTGAACAATGAGGGGATTTATCATAAAGTTTAACTGCTCCATAGTTTTATAACGAATTTTAAATCTAATCCAGTTATTTTTTTTATCATACTCTCCGTCAAAACTTGTTCAGTATAATTAAAAACCATGAGGCCTAAATGTGTAAGATTAACCCAATTCAGTTCTGTAAAAATTGTTTCTATTTAAAGGGTCAACATTGATTTTGTTGCTTGTTGTTTTGATCTTAATATCCTCACCATTGTGAAGACGACGATGGTAACGTTAATGGCGTTTAACGTCTAAGTTTTGCCAGCTAATATTAATTCTTTTATAAGGACGTCACAAAACGCCACAACCCCATCCCTCTCCACATCTTTAAAGACAGAAATTTCAAATATCATTGTGAACGTGTTCTCCTAATTTTCTGCTTGGAAAGAACTGTAATTTTGTAAAAAAGGCTTTTTTACAACTGTTTCTTTTCTGTGGAGGATGTACTTTTTTTTTCCATACGGCGTTATTTCAATTTTCTTTCCGACTATTGTCGTCCGGCATAAGACTTACATGTAAAGGGCCAGAGTTGAATGCTTTTCTGAAACTTTTTTGACGGCTAAAATATGTAAATGGGCTTATGAATTCAAATTTTTATTTCCCATTCTAAATATGGTTCTAAGTGCCATTTGAGGTCAGGTTTCGAAACTATTTTATATCAAAACTGGCCAACATTATTTGCTCTAGATTGCGCGTTGTTCTAGTTTAGGAAAACTTTTTGCTGTCCCCAACCCTCTTTGCGTTTATAATCACCATCTTTAGTGTACTCAAAACCCATACAAAGCGCCTATCTCACCGTTCTGTTCAAAGTCCGCAAATCTGAAAAGGTCTTTTAATTCTAAGGTTTACACCTTACAGGCGCTAATGTAACTCCTGATTCTTCTGGCCCACGGGGACATTATTTTTTAGTAACGTATTATTTTATTTCCAAAACAATGTGCAGGTTATCACATTTCACAACTTTCCCCGCTTTGTCTTTGGGATTTTTTATTAAATGATCCGACCCTCCCACAAACTAATCTTTTAAACTGTTAAAATTAGGGAATTGTATAATTTCATAATCGCAATATGCAGCTTTCCCTGACGGAAGAGCTCTTAAAAACAGTTGAGGGGCCTTTCCATCATATAATGTTTCATCAGTGCTCAGCTCACCCAAATGAACATAGGTAATGAATGTAATGCAAGATCGAGCGGATTTTTCCCCCTCATAAGTAGTTTTGTTTGACGTAACTCTAAAAACTATGAACGGCCCGATTGGCAGTTGTAAAGCCTAACATTTTAGCTAGCTCTTTATCAAAATAGTACCCTACTTCTTCTTCTTCAGGTTTGAAGGTCAACATTGTTTTCAGATTCGCATTGTTAAGTTTGAGAGCAATGTCGAAGTTATCATTGCTTCTTTTAGCGAGCAAAACCTGTAATAACCATCAGGTAGGGTTTAAACGGGCTAACTAATTGGCCTCTATTTTTACTTTTTTAATCTTATTATTCTCCTTGGCTTTGCTTATTTTAAAACCCATACGACTTTGTAGATATTTCATGGGAGCGCGACCGTTCTGGTTCCGCATTCGTTATTAATAGCATGTTCTAAAAACGAAGGGCGGTTTTGGGAGTTGTTATTGTTACAAACATTTTTTTAAAACAAATTAAAAATGAGTGCATTCAAATATACTGATGCAAAATTATTCTGTTGGGCCGCACTACAATCTTAAAAAATATAACAACTGACACCCTCGACATTTCTGTGCCCCAGATGACACCTTTCATAAAAAGGTAAGTACTCCATTAAGCAGATATCTTAACCCCCTGTTAAAAAAGACTACATTGCGAAAGTGTGGTTTAAACTTTGCTGTGTTTTGGGTGCATTCAACTGGGTGTGGAGTGTCGTTTGCTGTCACTTAAATCATCCTATCCTTTGGGTTTTAGGTCAGTTTTATAGATTTCATTTCTATTACCCCTTTCAGACGTATTTTGACTGAACTGCAAGCACCATTACCAAATACAAACCTTTTTAATCCATTTAGCAACAGAATAGACATGAAGGTTTTTAAAAGGGAATCTGAAACGAATTAATATTAACATAAAGGGACAGGCTTTAGACAAAAGTTGGACCGCAATCATGGTTAGGCACCCTTATTATTGGGGCTGCACAGAAAATATAACTATGATGGAACCCTCCTTACACCATCTTTCTCTTCGGGCACAGCTGTTCACCTCGGGTCCATAGAGTAAGGGCATAAAACAGGATGGACAACATTTATCTTGACACTTCTAAGGGCCTAACTAAAGCAGGATGAACGATAATTGACTCTTTCGTACTTACGTTTGGTGTTTGCTGGTTCACAAGCACAGGCAAGATCGAGCATAACTGACCCTTCTACTGGCTTTGATGCACAAAAACAATACTTAGAAAATTTAGAGGATGCCATTAATTCTACAGTTGATTTACCTTCAAGTTAAAAGGTACCAAGATGTTTTACAATACGCAAGATCAAAAGTAGACTTTGCTGTTGGCACTGGTTTATACATGCTACCTTCTGCCCTCAGACTCCAGGTAGGAACAATAAAAAAACCCTACAACAATGAAATTCTCGTTGCAGGAAATGAACAGAAGGTCGGACAAAACGACATAAATTCTGAGCCAGTAATATTGCAAGCAGTAAAAAACAAGATGACCCCCCAAGAATAAGTCATCCAATCCCCGTGGCCCAAACCCCAAAAGGGCCCATTGAAGACTCAGCAAAGCTCGCGGACTCTGTTCGCGATGACCATGAATATGAAAAGAAGCGCGTTGTTCTTGGATTAACGGGCCCTAGGATTATTTGGTCTTTATCTTACAAAAAATTTAACCCAATATTAAGAGAACTAATGTCCATAAGTGCTCGGCCTTTAAAGCCCAACTACTTTGCTTGCAGTAGACAAAAGCCAGCTAACAACACCCCTAATACCTGGAAAAGCGCCCATGGCTTTACTGGCTAATTTTTTAATAAACTCGCAAATGATCAAGCTGTCTTTTTACCCATGATTTATCAGGTGGAGGCGATGGTGGTGGAGGCACTGGACTTTGACCACCGCCGCCTGAAATTAGCCAACACCAGTGTACTTATTGCAAATCCTAAGGCCGTTATAACGCTTGCTAATGGACTCCTTGCTCTCTAAACAGTGTTCTTATTCTTTCTGCTAGTGTTGTGTCTTATAAAAAATTTTTTCTTTGGATAGTTTCTCTTATTCTGCTCACTTGAGTTCGTTTTTGTCTCGGTTAGTAGACAACGCTTCTAGTCTTGCTGATCTTTCTTGTTCAAGATCTTTTAGTTTTTGGGGGTTATTCTTTTTTTAAATATCAGACCCTAAGTTGGCGTCATCAGCCTCACGAGGTTTTTTCTTTTTCTCTTTTTATTATGCTCATCTATTTCCCCCAGTTTTGCTAAATTGTTTGTTAATTCGCCTCAAATGGTTCTTAAAGCATGATCAAGGGCCGCTATTTCTCGCAGGGGTTTAGCGGTGAATGTGTATAGTCTTTAATGCTGTTTCTTCTGAAAAACTGGTTTCTGCTTCTATTGCATTTATTAATTCGT
This sequence comes from Conus ventricosus, assembly GCA_018398815.1. NCBI lineage: Eukaryota > Metazoa > Mollusca > Gastropoda > Neogastropoda > Conidae > Conus > Conus ventricosus. Next base: position 29,063 of record JAFLJL010016625.1, read on the forward strand.
CTGCCGATTGTTTTTAATTCTTTAAGTTCCATGTTTTGCATTTGGTTATCTGTGGGAGTTCTGCAGTGTGTTTTGAAGTTTAGCAACTGCATCCTTATTTAATTTTGGTTTAGTAATGCCAAGGCGATTTTGATCGCTCACACTGAGCCTTTGTCTAATTGTACTCTTTTTTAAAAAACTTTGATGAGTCTGGTTTAGATGTAAGTGAACAAGTTGTCCTTGGTCGCTCCTCACAAACAAAAGGTCATCTTTTTTCTTCAAAATCATTAGGATCTATAAATTCGGGAGGTTCTTGGCCTAAACTTTGGTATAAAGATTTTACCTTACTTTCTGTTAATTCACGCCGCAAAGAGAGCCCCGAGCGATGTTGTACCAAAGGAGTCATTTCACTCATGTCGTCTCCAGGATCAAAAACATCATAAACTTCATCTTCAATGCTGCCATGTTTTTAAATAATTAACTTTTTTATTTTGTTTATAAAAAATGCCACAATTTTTGGGCTCAATTTTGACCCGATAGAAAACTGAAAGAGCCCCTTGGCGTGAAGGGAAAATAAACGGAATATTATTGTTCAAATAATCCATCTACTATTGATGCAGATCAAATTCTTACTGTCAAATTTCCAGACCCAGGAGCAGATGAAGTGATTTTGCCAGGGGTCTGCGCGTCTTACTTTTTAAAATAGAACTCGCTTCAACAACAGGGCCCAAACAGGACAGTTGTACAGAATCTGGGGGGGGCAATCGTTAAGAAAATTTCTATAAACTTGAGGGGCAAGAAATATTTTCTTTACACAATGCAGACATATTTTTAACCTATTTGATCTATGGGTAACCCGGGAATGAAAGGGCTGATCTTGCGTTTCAAGGAATCGAAAAAAGAAGAAGCACTAAAAACATAGAATAGGCGCTGGAGATACTAAAGACGGCAAAAAAGTATGTAGCCGTAAATTTTGCGTATGGAAAACGCTTTTCCATACCCTTAGATTTTGGGGTTGTTAAAAGCGCTGCCCCATACTTTCAAGGAGCTTAAAAGACAGATTGGGCATATGAACTAACTTTTAATGAATACAAACGTGTTATCAGATCATCAGACACCGAAGCAAAGTACAGCATTTTTGGGCATCTCGTTAGAGTTTGACGTTGTTAGCAACCCTAATTTAGCAAGGCTGATGAGGAACAATATCAGTCAAAATTAGCAATATATTACGAAAGAGGATTATCTACAACATATCCCAGAAGCAGGGCAGACGCTATATGGAATTTTAGTTTTAGTGTTGCGAAGATCGCTTAAAGGTATTTTATTGCTGTGCGAAGATGAAGAACCGTTCAAAAAGAGGAAGTGAAAAGTTTTTTAATCCAAAATAACGAAAGTACAATGTTCGATTGGGGTAGTCCTAACCAAATCTCGCTAGCGGGCTTTAACTTTTCAGCATTTTGATGAAATAAGAAAACTGTTTGGAGGCGGGAGGTGTAGAAATCCAACGTTGACTTGTGTCTAAAAATTTACATCTTCACCAATGTTAGGCTTGATGATTATTTAACAACGAAATACGGTTTATGGATTGACCCAAGGTCAACAGAGGATAATCAGTTGCATGAAGCGGGAGGAACTGTGAGAGACGTAATAAACATTCAAATTGATAAAGAAGAAGAAGCTGATAAAACCGCTTAATGTACATTTGTTTTTAATATATGATGCGCAGCTGAATATTTAAGATAACAGATTAAAAGATATACAATACTAAATTATTTTTATTTTATAAAAAGCATGTCTGTTCAGGTTTATCCCAAAAGTGCCCTACAGCGCCGCAAGAGAAGAGATAGTAGAAAACCCTAGCATAAAAACCTTCAGATTAACCAATATTACACAAATGCAACAAAAACTAGAGCAGGACCTTTCAAAATACGCAAAACCAAAAAGAAGGTATTCTGTGCCTGTAATGCTGTTTAAATATGTTAATACTGGGGCATCAACTATAAGTGCTGCATCGGCAGGAACAAGTGTAGGCCTCTTAGCAACGGGCATAGGCGCACCCGCAGCTTTACCTCTAGGAGGTTTGTCTTTAGCTCTCGGTCTGTGTTCATTGCTGTAAGTGCGGCTGGCAAAAAATTAAAAACTAAACTCCCAAAAGCCACAGCTATGGTTCAATAATAACGGCTAAACTTAGTTCGTTTAAACTGACAATAAATAAAGCGGCTTGTTGACTCAAACATCACGGATGAAGAATTTAATCGTTTACAGGCCCATTTTTTATGACTACAAAAGACAAAAGTTTGTTTTTCAAAAGAAAGGCGAGGACAAGTTTTTCTCAACAGCCAGACCCCGAGCAGATAAAAAAGGAATGCTTAAAAAAAGTAAACGAGCATTAAACTCTGTTTTAAACAGCTCACAGTAACAACATCGAAGGGTGTTTTTTACTTTTGTTTATGAGTCCAAGCACAAAAAGACCGTTGATATTGATTTGATTAAATATTTTTTTTAATTTAAATAAATATTTTGAGTTAGAAAAAAACTCAACATGGCTAAGATTATGAAGGACCAGACGAATTGTTTGAAGGAATGCTTGAGAGAGAGCGGGTTTTTCAAGAGCACTGAATGATTTTTGATCTAGAAGTCATTGATCCAGCAAACGTGCGGGCAAGCGTTGTACATGCTATTCTCAAGTTCCCAAATAAACTAACAATAGACCGCCAGTTAAAGTAATGTTAGCTGTTTTAATCGACTATGTACAATAAATGAAAGAAAAATCTTTGAGTCTGGGTCTCGACTAAACAACAGACTATTTTTTTCTCGTAATGACTTAACACCGGTTGGGCAGACGAACTGCTTGCACAGTTTGACGCTGCGGCTGAAGAAGCCAAAATGAGAGGCCTGGTTGGTCAGAGGGCGAAGTCTTAGAGATCAGACTAAAACAGGCTAAGTATGCGCCGATTGTTGGTAGGCTTACATTCCACTACCTCCAGCTTTTGTTGCAAAAAAAGCAGTTAAACATAAAGAATACAGACAACAATGTTTTATGTGGTGTGTTCTCGCAAGGCTGCATCACGCCCGCAAAAACGCAGAGAGAGTGTCTAACTATCACCCTTACATCAATGATCTTAACTTTAGTGGGGTGTCCTTTCCTGTTTGTGTAGACCAAATGATCAGTTTGAAGAAAAAAAACAAAACCCAAAAACTGTTAATGTATACACATGGGATGAGGAAACAATTTGGTGCCAATTAAAGTGTCCAAGAAAAGTCCAACAATAGGCGAACCAGACAAAAATCGTTGACTTACTACTGATGCTTTCACCAGCGGGGCTACCGCATTACACATTGATACGCCGTGAGTTGACTAATGAAGCATACTTCAAAAGTGGGCACAAACAAGAATTCTGTAGAAAATGTTTAAAAAAGGGAAAGCCTTTTGTTCAAGCCGCGAGCGAACATAAGAAAAATTGTAAAAGTTTTGTGACTGTAATACGGAAAAATAAATTACACCCCCCCCGGATCTAAAGTTAGTTTTAAGAATGGAAACGGATGCAAAATTTACCAATATGTTGTTTATGCGACTGTTTAATCCCCTCCCTTGTTCCTTATGAAGGGCCAGCGCCACAAAAACTTCAAAAAAACGGTCTTAAAGAGTAATCATCAAAATTTTTTCATTTGCTTTCATCGTTGTCAGGTCGGATGGCGTTCATTCAGAGCCAGAATTTTTATTAGAGGGCCTAATGCTGCAAAATACTTTAGAACGCATGCAGCAAGTGCGTAACGCCCGTTCTAATTTAAACTAAACTTATCTGAAATCATAATGACACCTGAAGACCAACAACAGTATGCTCAGCCACACATTGTTGGATTTGCGGTTTAGGTCTCTCATCAGACGCAGAGAATCCGACAGTAAGAGACCATGATACATTAGCGGGAAAGTTCAGAGGAGCAGCGCACAGTAAATGCAACCTTCAACTAAAGTTTTGATCCTAAGACATGGAAGCTGCCTGTATTCTTTCATAACTTGCGAGGTACGACTTCTCATCTTATAATGAAAGCAGTGGACGATGCCTTCAGGGTGTCATGCATTGCACAGTCATCGAAAAGTACATGTGCTTTAATCTAAATAACATGTCTTTTTATGACTCTATGCAAAAACATGATGGGATCATTAGAGTCATGGCTTATGTCCTTAAAGTCCTGCCCAATAACAGAAGAATATTTTGACTCAACTCTTGTTAGAAAGGGCGTTTACCTTATGAGTACATGAACAGTTGGGAAAGGTTTGATGAAGACACACTTTCCCCCTAAAGGCGCGTTCTTTTCTAGTCTTAGAGGAAAGGACATCAGTGACTCTGATTACCAGCATCTCAAGATGCGTGGCAGAAGTTAGAGTGTAAAACGAGGGAGACTATCATGATTCATACTTGATGGCTGATGTATGTTTGTTGGCGGACGTCTTTGAAAACTATAGGGAAAGACCTGCATGAAACATTATAGCCTGGATCCCGCGCATTACATTTCGCCCCGGGATGAGTTGGGACGCTTTCTTAAAGTTTACTGGAGTACAGATTGATTTATTGTCTGACCTACCCAAAGATTCAGATGATGAAAACGGATTGCGTGGAGGAATTAGTATGGCGTCGCACCATTACTGTAAAGCAAACAACAAAAATTGGACGACTATGATCCGAGTAAAATCTAACTATTCATGTATTTAGTGCAAAATCTTATGGATGGGGAATGGCGCAATCACTTCCGTTTCGCAACTTTAAATGTACCAGGCGGTATCCGATATATCAAAAGGCATTAATGGTTGGCAGTTTAACGCCCGATCAGCAGCGTGGTTTTTCTAGAGTGATTAGAATACCTCATGAATCATGACGCATAATGACTATCCATTAGCAGCAGAAAGTCTAAAGATGATCCAAGAGAGCCGCCTAACTTGTGCTAATCTCGAGGCAAAAAATTATGTCGTCAAACAGACTTCACAATTTTATTAAGCATGGTTTGAAGTAACAGCTGTTCATCGTTAATGCTTTGACAAGAACAGTTTCATGAAACATCACTGAAGAACACTGACTCAAACTAAATCCACAATGCTTCAGAAAAAGACTTTTTCAAGCTATGAACAACACTGTTTTGGAAAGACTTGGAGATCCGCACAAGCGCAAAGATGTAATAGTCCCCAAAGAGACGAAGCAATTAAGCTGATTTCAAACCAATTACAGGACTTTAGAAGTTCCTGATCACCTTTTGGCAAATGAAAAAAAAAGAAAGTCAAATTGGACAAACCTGTTTTTTATTGGGTTTACTGTTTTAGAATTATCAAAGCTTTTGATGTTAGAATTTCTTTATGACTACTTAAGCCCCTGTATCCTGAGTCCAGAGTACTTTACACAGATACAGATAGTTTTGTTATAGATATCCCTACTGAAGACATCATAAAGACATGGAATTAGAAGTAGCTAAAGGGCATGCAGGATGGTATGACACGTCCGATTACCCTAAAGACTCGCCTTTACATTAAATTACTAACAAAAAGGGTTTTAGGAAAGATGAAGGATAAATTATCTGGAAAGGTGATCAAGGAGTTGTTGGTTTAAGGTCAAAAATGTACAGAAATTTCGAGCCAGGAGAAATCATTAAGAAAGCAAGGGAATATCTCGCAGCGTTGTGCAGTCAAACATATCACATGACAACTACAAAGAAGCATTGTTTGGCAGTAAGACTTTTCATCATGAAAAACGAAAAACTGCGATCTAATCTACATGAGATCAACACAACAGTTGTAACAAAGAAGTCATTAGATAGAAACAAACACAAAACGTGTGTTTGTTAACCCAGAGTTTTCATATGCAATCGGGCACTGGAGGACCGCATAAAACAGGGGGGGGGTTTTATTTTTCATCAACTTTTATTATAAGATCAATCATTGCTTCATCCAATTTATTTAAATCTTTTCTCATGTTTGCTTGACGCGTTCGAATTTTTTTTATTATTTCAAGATATTCTTTTCCCCAATTTTGGGTTTTTGGATTTTAGGTGATCTGGATGATTTAGCATGCATTTATTAATCCCCGAAAATGTTTCCTTAATAGCATTAACACGCATGAAAATGATTCCGTACATTTTCAAGGTCTCTTCCTTTACCATTCTTGTTTCATTCTGCGCTTCCTTATGAGCTTCCATTTTAAACTCAAATATATTTACTAAAATTAATTTAAGCGGAACTGTTGTCTGGCGGATTATCTGCAGTTTTCCTTCACAAAAGATCTTTGAGAGCTGGTTGTTTTGTTGTGTCAGCTTCTCGTAAATAATACACTGGGCGGATTCATTTTTTAACAATTCTTTTTATTTCATATGGATCAACACTCCAAACTGGATCTGTTGCCCTGATGCGAGTGTCCCCTTCTGCTTCCCCCGGTAAATAAAGGTACCTTACTTTTAAACCAAACGTAATAGTTTGCCGGATGAAGACTCTCCTTCAACAACATTTATTGTTTTTCTTTTGATTGCTTGTACTGGTTTTAGTCCTTTAAATTCTTCATTATTCATTGCGCGCAAAACTGAGGGCAGTCTTCTAACCCATTCTGTGTTGCGAGAATTGTCAATAAGCTCTCTGTGATACTGGTAGGAAAAAAGTCTTTCGGATAAACTGTTTGTTAAAGTTTTCAACTAAAGCCTGTGATCTGTGAACTCCTGGAATGCCTCTTTTAATGGTAACTCTATGTTTCAACAATAATTGATTCACTTGCCCTTTAAAATTCTTTTCCATCATCGACTTGAATCATGCGAGGATAAGTTAAAGGGCCTCGTTGGTATATCAGTTGTATAGCAACAGCAACAGCAGAAGCAACTCTTTTGTGTTAATGGTTCCCGCATCTTTGTATCTTGAAGCTATGTCAATGACTGTAATGTGCGTACTTAAATCTTTTTTCGTCAATCGTATCAGAGGGTAAATATAGAAGATCCATTTGAATGGGTGTCGTTTGGTATTGTATTCACAAAGTGTGGTCTCTGTATTCGTTTGGGCGCAGGTAAATAAATTTGCCAAATCGCTTGTTTAGATAACCATTCTTTTGCTGTTTGTTCACTGACTCCCGCTGCTTGGCTTAGCTTTTTAATTGCTGTGATGCCTTCCAATATCCTTTTGGCGAATAATAGATTTTGTTCATTTTTTATTCAGCCAATATTATGCGCAACAAAATACACAATAGTCATACCAACGACAATAAACCCGATTTCTTGCATCTTTTGTTTTTCTGATGGATGATAAAAGTCGCTAAATTTTGGTGGGGGCAATGTCTCGATTGGTTTGGCCTGTTACAGATAATATTCTTTTATTGCCTGATCAACGTCTTTAAATGTGTAAGCTGCATGTCCCTGTTTTTTCAGAGTATCATTAATAAAATCTAACTGCTCAATTCTCTGCTTTTCATAGCGATCTTGTGCTGCGGCTAGTTGCTCCATAGCTTTGTTGTGTCTTTTTCTCTCGCCTTCATCCCGTAGTTTACTAAACGCGTAATTACTTCCGCTAAAAGCAAGCGCATTAACCACAGCGCTGCCTATCATCATTACGAGTGAAGCCATTTTTTATAAATGTATTTTTTCTTACATATTTATACTGTCTGGAATTATTCCTTGCTTGACTAGAAAATCTTTCGTGGCAAACGAAGCTGCAATAATAGCAATCAGCTTTGCTGAATCCTCAAAGTCTAGTTTGCCAAGATCTGCTGGTTTAATTCTTAACAAGCTTTTACCAAGCATTGAGTATCCTACACTTAGACCTCCAATAACAGCAGAATGGTATACAAGGTTAGCAACAGTTTTTTCGGTGCTCATTTTTAGAAAATAAAATAATTATAATTATTAAAAAAACATGAACAGTGATGATCTACTACAGCTACAAGGTGGCCTAAACCTTCCTGAACTTATGAATGACCAAGTTGATGACCAAGCTATTATGCCCAAAAGGAGAGGCTGTATTCTTTGGCAGCATGTGGAAAAACAAAACAGTTCCTCGGAACTGAATTCAGCATTGAACAGATTCAACAGATGTCGCCACAAGACATTTTAAAGTATCATAACAGGTATGAAGCGCAGTTGGGGTCTAGAATGGTGAAAAGTGTGGGGCAAACGGTTCTTAGTTTGTACACTAAACTAGTCAGTAGATTTGCTCCCATTGATTCTGAACAAGATCTTACGTATAGATTTAACGCAAGATCCAGTTTTAACAAAGTCATTAGAGTCTCTAGGATGTGATTTATACTATAGATTTGGAACATTGTTATCGCCATTAATCATGGGATTAATAACTTTTAATCATATAGATTTTATTTCCCTTCAAAATGACCGAGCCAGAAAATCAGCAGAATCAGAAAACACTGAATCAGGTGGAGAAAGTAACCAAGCCAGAAAATCAGCAGAAAACACTGAATCTGGTGGAGACCAGTGAAAAGCATCCTCATCCTGGGCGTGTTAAAGCAGGAAGAAAATTAGCAGAGTGGAACAGACAAAAAAAATTAATGTTACAGAATATAACTCATAATGAAAACATAACACCGCCAACGCCAGAACAAGTTGATTCAATGCCAGCTATAAAAAACTCCATGTGATTCAAGGCCTACAGCACCAAAGTCTTCATGGTATATTGAACTTAAAACTGTTGCCATTTTTGGCGCCATTGCTGCTGTTGGGGGCAGTTATTACGGTTATAAAATATATACACAATGGCAGCAGAAACAAAAGCAATCAAAAAAATCTGAACCACTAAATACAGAAGGCAACAGCACGCCAGAACCGTCAACAACAAAAGATCATTTTTGATCCATTTCAGATGGAATAATATTTTAAGAACTTAATTTTAAATTTTTTTAATAAAAATAGATCATGACGTATTATAAAATGATAAAGTCAATAAATAAAGACATGGAGTCTATAAAAGACATTTCCATAGACCAGAATTGTAATCAATGCGGTTGCTTAGGATGTAAGAACTTCATTAAGATCTATGCAGAGAACGCTGAGCAAGACATCCTCAACGATGACACGTTTTTTGAGGCGTGTGTGTACTATATTAGGCATCTACTATTTAAGATAAAAACATAGCTTGTATTTTTTTGATAATTATATAGATAACTTGAATAATAACTTGGTTGTACTTAAAGGATGACTTAGTTTATGATCTTGAGGTGACTTAATCAAGAACTTAGAAGTTACTTGATCAAGAACTTATTAGGAACTTGAAGTAACTTAATTAAAAACTTAATTAAGAACTTGGGGTAACTTAATTAAAAACTTAATTAAGAACTTGGGGCGACTTGGGGGTAGGAGTGTGTGTGGTGTACACAGGGGGGTGGGGTGGGAGGACGTGCGTGCATGGGGTGGGGGTGGGGGACGTGCGTGCGTGGGGTGGGGGTGGGGGGACGTGCGTGCGTGGGGTAGGACAAAACACACACCACAAACAACAAACAAACACACAATAGACAGGACAGTGCTTGTAAGACTTGGCCTAGTTTGCTGTGCTCCTCTTTTCTCAACCAGGCTTGCAACTGGCTTTGGCAGAGTTACAGCAGTAATTGCTGTAGCCAAGCTTTTATGGCGGCTCTAATCGCCAGTAGTTAGTACATCCGTCATTGTATATTTGGAAGCATTTATATGAAGATAGTGCTGGCCACACACTACTCCTCTCCATACTGGTAGATGTACTAAGGCCTGCCTAACCCTATCTAGTTTGTTTGCCAGAACATTCAAAAATCGTTATCCAGTTGCATAAGGGCACACTGCGTTTTTTAAAACACTCAAACAGCCGAAGCAAGACACTGTGCACTGTGCACGCAGGCCTACAGGGTTCGTGGATTGTGGCAGGGCGTATCAGGCTACAGTGACCGTACATGCATGAGCGGTACTATATTTAGAGTCACGTCAGTAGTAGGCCTGCAGTACTATATTTAGAGTCACGTCAGTGGTAGGCCTGCAGTGGCCTTACAGCCGCGCGCACTGTTGCTAAAACGCCACACAACCCTGCCTCTAAACAAACCCGACGCTCCAGTAGGCGGGGTAGAGGTGGGCTTTGTAGGTCAATCGGCAAAGTCTGCGATTGGCCTAGTTTTGTTGGGCGCTAGTAAAAACTACCGCTGTGGAAGTGGCTCAATTACTCCTGCCATGCAGGTTCTAACACGTCATGTGTATCATGCCAGAATGCTTTTAAAGTTGGGGTTGGATTTGTATGTATTTCAGAATGAGTTTTCGTTTGCTGTATAACTCGTTGAAAGAAATCGCAAGTTTGTGAAATTTTGAATAAGAATAGAAAACAAAATGACACTTCAATTAGTCTTCTTACACGAGTTGGCTCAACCAGCAAATCTTCTTTCAGATAGGACTCCCAGTTTTTTGTTTTTGACTGTTTCAAAATTGTCTTTGCTTTCTGAAGCCAATGCCCTAAAAAAAGAGCCTGAGAAAGAGATTTCTTTTCACTACTTTCACTGAGTAACAAGCCCGGTGTAAGATGGGGGTCATTTCTTGAACAGTTTTCAAAGGTTTTGGTTTCATCAAATGGATCGGAAGGCAGCTCACAAAGCTGTGTTTTCAAATATTTGTCAAGATCTTCAACTGAGAGTTCCGTTTTTTGTTGAGGAAACAAAAACGAAATGCTTCCTTTTGGCTTTGAGGGAGGAGAACAAGGCTCGCCACTCAATTTCTTTGTCAAAAACTTTGCCATGGCCTCATGATAAACAATGTATTTTTCCACAAGATCGGTCTGTTGATCGGAAAGTTTTCCTTGCGAAGATAACAACACTTCATCCATTTCTTGAGTAATATTAGTGTCACTTCCAGCACTGACAGAAGGCATTGAAACATCACTTCCCTGACTCGCCATGTTTTTAACACACACAAGTTCTCTCTGAAACGTCTTTACAGCCCACCGGTCGAATGTAAAATGGCGGCGGCTGTGTATGGTGGGCACAACACAAAGTGTCACGTGATTTAAGCTCGGCACTTGATTTGATAAGAGGCTTATGCGCAGTAAACATGACTAAAACTGGCAAGCCGTCTCGTCATCGGGTGTGCGACGCCGCGTGGTCTCGCAGCAGTTCCCTGCCGCACGAACCACTGTAACCTGATACGCCCTGCCACAATCCGCGAACCCTGAAATTAGGCCTGTGTGCACAGTGTCTCGGTCAAGCCATACATAATTTTCTAGATTTAAGCAGGATTTTTTACTTTATGTTTGTTCAGTATGTTTGTTTGTAGATAATCGTTATTTTTTGGTTATTGAAGTCTTACTTGTCAGAGAACAGGAAAAGGCGGCTTTTAGGCCACTTTCGCCCAAAAACTTGGTGGAGGAGCAAGTGATAGAATTGGTAAAATGCTGTTCTCTCCTTGATAATCCTTATAAGTGTTGTTTTTTTTTTCTTGCGTCCTTTCCACGTTGGGCACCTAAATACAGAGCTATGTATTTTGTTGCTGCTGTCATTGCATTAAGTATTCTTTGTACCCTGTACACCTTTCTTCTTCTATAATGTTTACTTTGTGACATAGTAGGGGTAACGTTCATGGCTCATGTCTTAAAAAAGTTTTTTATGCTTTGCTTCTTGTTATAACATATTTTATTGTTGTGCCACAGTATCATGTCTCAGTATTTCTCCTCCAGAGTATATTGTCAATGATGGTGCCGTAATGTCTTGCTATGTAAAACATGTACATGCTATGTGCCGTTTACATTGCATTTCATCGATTTCTTTTATTGTTCCTCAGCCAAGCCCAGTAGCCACAGTTAGTCATCCTTATCAATCAGTTCACACACTGTCCAGTTGTGCCTATATCATTTCGTTACGCCTTTCATGCTGTGTTTCTTGATGGCGGTCTGTTGCTGTTAACAGCAAATAGTACACACGGATGGCAAGCAATGGTGCCGTTTGGCTTTCTCCTCATTTCCCCTCCACGAAGTACCAAGAAATACATTATCTCTCCCGAACCCCCCCCCCCCCCCCCCCCCCCCCCATCCACACACATTCACTGCACATACTGTACCATTTCCACGTCATCTTACCCTAGCTGCGCCTACGCGCGCACTCGACTGTGACTGAGGCGACATGCAACACCTGTCCATCGCAGGTGTTGTCCACGAGCAAGCACGATGCCGACTTTTCGTCGAGGGGCAACTGACCCCTGACTAACCCCCCACCCCACCCCCCACCCCCCACCCCTCCGCGCTTTCACCACATACCCGCCGCCCACGCCGTGTGCCGTTCCTTTCTACCTGATTCAAGGATATCGCGCCTGGGGGGCCAGCTTTCAACACCTGGCCCAACACTTCCATCACAAGGAGGACGCCTGGTAGGCCAGCTTTCAACACCTGGCCCAACACTTCCATCACAAGGAGGACGCCTGGTCAGCTTTCAACACCTGGCCCAACACTTCCATCACAAGAGGACGCCTGTAGGTCAGCTTTCAACACCTGGCCCAACACTTCCATCACAAGGAGGACGCCTGGTAGGTCAGCTTTCAGCACCTGGCCCAACACTTCCATCACAAGGAGGACGCCTGGTCAGCTTTCAACACCTGGCCCAACACTTCCATCACAAGGACGCCGCCTGGTCAGCTTTCAACACCTGGCCCAACACTTCCATCACAAGGAGGACGCCTGGTAGGTCAGCTTTCAACACCTGGCCCAACACTTCCATCACAAGGAGGACGCCTGGTAGGTCAGCTTTCAACACCTGGCCCAACACTTCCATCACAAGGAGGACGCCTGGTAGGTCAGCTTTCAACACCTGGCCCAACACTTCCATCACAAGGAGGACGCCTGGCTGTGACGCTCATAATGCCACGAGTTGGTCTTCTTTCCATCACCTACGTCTGTTCCACACAGGACGATTTCCGGCATCGACTGCAGGTGGATCTTCGTCATGGTATGCTCTACACAGGAGCACTCTCCACTCTGCAGACATGCTGCAGTACAGACTGCATGGAGTGTCCCAGAAACAGTTCCTCATTGCAGCAACAGTGACTCAAGTGCTGTAACCGTGGCATTTTCCTACAATGCAAAGACTCTTGCTTCACTTTAAAGTGAAATGAACTGATACACGACTCGAAGTAGAACTCTGGTGCCTATGACAAATATTGCCAATACTGGCCACATTCATGTGCAATTCTGTCTTTATATTTCTTCATATCACTTTCAAGTAACCCCGTCATGAATTATGAGATGTAACATTCCCTGATCCAGAACGCCCTTAGTGTCTGCCCTCCCGGTGCCCAGATATGGAGTCACAACCTTATTTTAGAAATGGTCCAGCCCTTCCCTTTGTATCTTCATTTATTGCAAAAATGAGCACGGTTTTAAGGGAAGCGGGAGCAATTATCACAGAGTGACATACATAGGAGCCACACACACACACCACACACACACACACACACACACACACACACACACACACACACACACACACACACACACACACACGTGTCACAGCCAGCCGTTCAGACGGGCGATTTCAATGGTCAGTCTTAGGGTACAGTGATCCCTGTTGTAGAGCCATCCCCTTCTCCTAAAGGAATCGTCTGATCTAGGCGTGATGCCAACTGTCAGGACTGCATGATGGGCGAACATTCTGAGCCCCTCCCGTGCTCCTCCCCCCCCCCCCCCCCCACCTCTTCCCCCGGATGGATTGAGCAACAGGCCAACAGCCAGGTCCTCTTTCGTGCTCCCCCCCCCCCCCCCCCCCCCGTCTTCCCCGGATGGATTGAGCAACAGGCCAACAGCCAGGTCCTCTTTAGTGCTCCCCCCTCTTCCCGGATGGATTGAGCAACAGGCCAACAGCCAAGTCCTCTATAGTGCTCCCCCTCCCCCCCCCTCCCCACCTTCCCCGGATGGATTAAGCAACAGGCCAACAGCCAGGTCCTCTTTAGTGTCTCCCCCCTCCCCCCCCCCCCCCCCCTCCCCACCTTCCCCGGATGGATTGAGCAACAGGCCAACAGCCAGGTCCTCTTTAGTGCTCCCCCTCTTCCCCGGATGGATTGAGCAACAGGCCAACAGCCAAGTCCTCTATAGTGCTCCCCCCTCCCCCCCCCCCCCCCCCCTCCCCACCTTCCCCGGATGGATTGAGCAACAGGCCAACAGCCAGGTCCTCTTTAGTGCTCCCCCCCCCCCACCTTCCCCGGATGGATTGAGCAACAGGCCAACAGCCAGGTCCTCTTTAGTGCTCCCCCCCTCCCCACCTTCCCCGGATGATTGAGCAACAGGCCAACAGCCAGGTCCTCTTTCGTGCTCCCCCCCCCCCCCCCCCCCTCTTCCCCGGATGGATTGAGCAACAGGCCAACAGCCAGGTCCTCTTTCGTGCCCACCCCCCTCCCTCCTACCACTCACCCCACCCCTCAAATTTCCACGCCCCTCCCCCTTCCCCCCCCATCCCCGAGCAGTTGGTCAGTAACGAAGAACACATGGACAATGTCCAGTGGCTAGCGTCCTCTCAATGCCGAGGCAACAAGTGTCAATGCCAGCAACAAGTGTCAATGCCAGCAACAAGTGTCAATGTCAGCAACAAGTGTCAATGCCAGCAACAAGTGTCAATGCGTGCCACGCCACGGTTATTCCATTCAAACTCGGGCAAAAGGTATATCAACTAGAGATATCAACTTCCGCCCTCTCTCTCCCCTGGCATCTGAACGGTCCTGCACTAGGGCCTCAGCTTGTTACACGGTAAATGTGACTCCATATTTTTTTGGTTAACTTAAGGTTTGTCATTACGAGGCTGGGCTCTTAGTGTAGGCGAGTCAACATAGAATTGGGCTTGACTAGGGGTACTCTCTCCAGTGAAGAAGAAAATAAACAAATGCATGTTCAATTGGATTCCGGTGTTTCGGTTCAGTGTCAGGTGTGCCTTCTGTCTCTACTCTCTCTCTGCCTGACTGTCTGAACCACTCCTGTGTTAGGTGTGCCTTCTGTCTACCTGACTGTCTGAACCACTCCTGTGTTAGGTGTGCCTTCTGTCTACCTGACTGTCTGAACCACTCCTGTGTTAGGTGTGCCTTCTGTCTACCTGACTGTCTGAACCACTCCTGTTTAGGTGTGCCTTCTGTCTCTACTCTCTCTCTCTCTCTCTACCCGACTGTCTGAACCACTCCTGTAGCATTCTCTACAGCCCCAAACACACGTGAACACAACACTTAGTGTGATAGCAGCAATAATGGAGGGGGAGCAGGAGGATGAAGATGCTGCTGCTGCTGCTGACGACGGAGAAGAACGACTGATGATGATGATGATGACTTAAATCATGACAACGACGGCTACGAGAGGACACGGGAGGAGGAGGAGGGGGAGGAGGAGGAGGAGGAGGAGGAGGAGGAGGAGGAGAAGGAGGAGGAGAAGAGGAGGAGGAGGATTGTGGTGATGAGAATCACTATAAACGGCAGATGATGATGATGATGATGATGATGATGATGATGATGATGATGATGATGATGATGATGATGATGATGATGATGATGATGCCATGGTGGAGGAGATAACTACGTCAAAATAATGATGATGATGATGATATAATTTTGATGATGTAGGATGTATGTGCACGAGCACATATTATGTTAATCTGACAGTAAATGCTTTCAGTCAGAGAGAGAGAGAGAGAAAAGAGAGAGAGAGAGAGAGAGAGAGAGAGAGAGAGAGTAGTGGTGTGGTGTGTGTGTGTTGTGTGTGTGTGTGTGGTGTGTGTGTGTGTGTGTGTGTGTGTGTGTGTGTGTGTGGAGGGTGGGGAGGCTGCGCGCTCGAGTGTATTGTTATCCGATAGCACTATACGGTTAAACATCTCACCGTGCTCTAACTATGCAGTCACTGTAGACTGTCCGAAACACGGAATAAACATTATTCCTTGACCTTCTGTCCGCGACAGCCCCAAACACGGAATAAACATTATTCCGTGACCTTTTGTCCGCGACAACCCTAAACACGGAATAAACATTATTCCTTGACCTTTTGTCCGCGACAGCCCTAAACACGGAATAAACATTATTCCTGACCTTTTGTCCGCGACAGCCCTAAACACGGAATAAACATTATTACTTGACCTTTTGTCCGCTTTAGAAAGCTGTAGAGAGAGCTAACCACAGGTCTATGTCACCACTCTGTGTTGGTCTGTAGTAGAGGGTTTCACAGAGCTAACACACACTTCATCCACTCCTCTGACTCCACCGTAGAAAGCGGTACAGAACTTACCAACAGGGCATGTCAGTACTCACGCTGTGTCCCATTTCTGGAGGGAAATACCAAATGGATCAGTCAGCGTTCGCTCCATGTGAACAAAGCCATAGATAGAGAGAGAACAAACTGATAAAAGTACGCCTGAAATACCAACAGGAAGGTCACTATGGCTGCCAACTCTCAGCTTACCTACATTCACCACTTCTGTGTATTTTTTTCTTCTTCTTCACCACGCCTGCTGCCAATTTAGAAGGGAAAAAAGCCCGACAGTGTTGTTAGATGGCGGGTGGGGGGCACCGGGAGGGTCGGTGGCTGTGGGAGTGGTCGTGACGTCTGGATGTGACGTCCATGGCAGGAAGCCTTCAAGGCCGCTGATGCCCAGGGGCTCCCCCACACCGAGCGGAAGGGGTCGTGTCAAGGGAGGTAACTGGGCCTCCCTCCATCCGCCGTGTGGCCGACTTCAGGCGCTGCGTGTGGGCACAGTCATTAGAAAAGCACGAAGGGTTTTTTTTTTCATTTTTTTTTTTTAATTTTCTGTCCCTTATTTTCTTTCTTTTTCTCGTCTCTTTTCTCCCTCTGTTTTTCTCTCTTTTTCCCCCTCTTCTTTCTTTCTTTTTTTTCGATCTTTTTCCTTTTATTATTTTCTTCTGCTTTCTTATCATTCATTTATTCATTTGCTTATTTATTTACTGATTTACTTACTGTTTCATCTATCTATTCATTCATGTCTTTATCTATCTATTCATTCGCTTTCCTTTTTCGTTCTTTACTCTTTTCATTACTTATCTGTAATCGCTTTCTCTCTCCCTCTCTCTCTCTTTCTCTCTCTCTCTCTCTCTCTCTCTCTCTCTCTCTCTCTCTCTCTCTCTCTCTCTCTCTCTCTCTCTCTCTCTCCTTTTTCATTCTTTTCTCTTTCATTACTTATCTGTAATCTCTCTCTCTCTCTCTCTCTCTCTCTCTCTCTCTCTCTCTCTCTCTCTCTCTCTCTCTCTCTCTCTATGAACCAATCACAAATGACAGGGGTTGTCTTTCTTGACTTCAAAAAGGCGTTTGATCTTGTTGATCATTCCATTCTTCTAAAGAAACTATCTGTCTACTTGAACCATACCCCGACAATCTCATTATTCCAATCATACTTGAACGATAGGACTCAGTATGTGGCGCTTAATGGGAAAACCTCCACTTCAGACTTTGTCAGACATGGAGTCCCACAGGGCTCTGTACTAGGCCCCCTACTATTCTGCATCTTCATCAATGATTTACCATTGTCCGTATCAGATGAAAAGGTCACGACAGATTTATTTGCTGATGACTCGTCGCTCCAAACGAATGGTAGTGATCTACAGACAATAGAAACTTCTCTCCAGGAAAGTCTAAACGACGTGTCAGACTGGTGTCATTCAAACTCAATGGTCATACACCCAGCCAAAACCAAATCTATGATTATAGCTACCCGCCAAAAACACCAGTTCACTCCTCTTTGCCTAAAACTTCAGTTGAATGGCACTTCTATCGAGCAGGTAGATGAGCATCGTGTTTTAGGGTTAACGATAGATAAAGAATTGAAATGGCAATCTCATCTAAATAACGTATGCAAGGTAGTCTCAAAACACCTTTTCCTGTTATCTCAATTAAAGCGCTACGTCAACAGTAATGTGCTTAAACTTTTCTTCAATGCGCACATAATGTCACGTATAAATTACGCCTCAACAGTGTGGGACGGCAGTAGTGACGTCCACAAGAAAAGGCTGAATTCTCTCCATAGACGTGCAGCAAAGCTACTCCATCCAGCTGTATCTCTAACAACAGACGAAAAACTAAAAGCGCTGAACATACTTCCTCTGAATAGGCAATTGGAATTCAACAAGGCATCATTTATGTTTACAATCTTGACAGATACTATGCCATGTTATATCAATGCCCTTTTTACAAGATCGAACAGCTTTTCTGGCTCGACGAAATTCCTTCTTCCCTACCCACGCATTGATCTATACAAAACAAGCCTAGCTTACTCTGGACCATATGTCTGGAACTCACTTCCACCGAATCTACAAAACATGAATACTTTAAAACCTTTCAAGGAACATTTGCATAAACATTTTATGTCTCAGTAGTTAAATTATTCGATTACAATGATTAGTGTCCATTCGCTACGTCTTCTGTGAACCATACTTTGGATAAATCGTCTCAACATAAAACCTACTCCGTTAAAATCGCTCATCCCCACTCCCACTCTGTCTACCATCCCTTTTCTCCTCCCCCTACCTACCATTCTCTCTTCCCCACCCTCCTCTGACCTCTCTCTCTCTGTAGTTTTTGTTTGTTTGTTTGCTTGTAAGTTTCCTTTTGTTTTACCATCCCCCATCTCATTAGTGCTTTTATGAGCAGTTTGCTTATCATTGTAGAATTAGATTATCATGTTGCTATGTTGAATTGTCTGTATGAATGATATGTGCTGAAATAATGTATGCATGACAAGGACAGATTGTAAGACTAGGCTTTGGCCTAAAATCTTCATCCTTTGGTATTAAAGATCAATCAATCAATCAATCAATCAATCTCTCTCTCTCTCTCTCTCTCTCTCTCTCTCTCTCTCTCTCTCTCTCTCTCTCTCTCCCCTCTCCCTCCCCCTTCTGTCTCTCTCTTGTCTCCCTCCCCCTTCTCTCTCTCTCTCTCTGTCTCTCTCTCTGTCTCTCTCTCTCTCTCTCTCTCTCTCTCTCTCTCTCCTCTCTCTCTCTCTCTCTCTCTCTCTCTCTCTCTTGTTTACGCGTTTCAGTCAAAGTCACTGCGTTATCTTCAGATTGTATGTTAAAAGATATTTGCTCTCAGAATTAAACCAGTTTATAAAACAAACAAAACCAAAGCAAAAAAAAAAGGCCGAGGGGTAGAGAAGGAAGGATGTGACTAAAAACCTATTCAAATGATGTTGCAAACAAATCATCACACATGGAGACGGTGTCGCCAATTTCTGAATGACATTCCCGACTGATTCTAAAACCTGCAGCCAATTTGACCGATTCTAAAACATGCAGCTAGTTTGACTGATCCTGAAACATGCAGCCAATTTGACTAATTTTAAAACACGTAGCCACTTTGACCGATTCTGAAACATGAAGCCACTTTGACTGATTCTGAAACATGAAGCCACTTTGACTGATTCTGAAACATGTAGCCACTTTGACTGATTCTGAAACATGAAGCCACTTTGACTGATTCTGAAACATGAAGCCACTTTGACTGATTCTGAAACATGAAGCCACTTTGACTGATTCTGAAACATGTAGCCACTTTGACTGATTCTGAAACATGAAGCCACTTTGACTGATTCTGAAACATGAAGCCACTTTGATTCTGAAAAATGTAGTCAAACTGACTGATTCTGAAACATGCAGCCAATTTGACTGACACTAACACAGTGTCGTCAATCTTCAATGCCACCTCTTTGACTGACGACAGTGACGTGAATATTCAATGCCACCTCTTTGACTACAATGACGTCAATCTGCAATGCCACCTCTTTGACTGACGACAGTGACGTCAATCTTCAATGCCACCTCTTTGACTGACTGCAGTGACGTCAATCTTAAATGCCACCTCTTTGGCTGACGACAGTGACGTCAATCTTCAATGTCACCTCTTTGACTACAATGACGTCAATCTTCAATGCCACCTCTTTGACTGACGACAGTGACGTCAATCTTGAATGCCACCTCTTTGACTGACTGCAGTGACGTCAATCTTAAATGCCACCTCTTTGGCTGACGACAGTGACGTCAATCTTCAATGTCACCTCTTTGACTGACTACAATGGCGTCAATCTTCAGTGTCACCTCTTTGACTGACTACAGTGACGTCAATCTTCAATGCCACCTCTTTGACTGACTACAATGGCGTCAATCTTCAGTGTCACCTCTTTGACTGACTACAATGGCGTCAATCTTCAATGTCACCTCTTTGACTGACTACAATGGCGTCAATCTTCAGTGTCACCTCTTTGACTGACTACAGTGACGTCAATCTTCAATGCCACCTCTTTGACTGACTACAATGGCGTCAATCTTCAGTGTCACCTCTTTGACTGACTACAATGGCGTCAATCTTCAGTGTCACCTCTTTGACTGACTACAGTGACGTCAATCTTCAATGCAACCTCTTTGACTGACCAGAGTGACGTCAATCTTCAATGCCACCTCTTTGACTGACAACAGTGACGTCAATCTTCAATGCCGCCTCTTTGACCGACTACAGTGACGTCAATATTCAATGCCACCTCTTTGACTGACTACAGTGACGTCAGTCTTCAATGCCACATCTTTGACTACAATGACGTCAATCTTCAATGCCACCTCTTTGACTGACAACAGTGACGTCAATCTTCAATGCCACCTCTTTGACTACAATGACGTCAATCTTCAATGCCACCTCTTTGACTACAATGACGTCAATCTTCAATGCCACCTCTTTGACTGACAACAGTGCCGTCAATCTTCAATGCCACCTCTTTGACTACAATGACGTCAATCTTCAATGCCACCTCTTTGACTGACGACAGTGACGTCAATCTTCAATGCCACCTCTTTGACTGACTGCAGTGACGTCAATCTTACATGCCACCTCTTTGGCTGACGACAGTGACGTCAATCTTCAATGTCACCTCTTTGACTACAATGACGTCAATCTTCAATGCCACCTCTTTGACTGACGACAGTGACGTCAATCTTGAATGCCACCTCTTTGACTGACTGCAGTGACGTCAATCTTAAATGCCACCTCTTTGGCTGACGACAGTGACGTCAATCTTCAATGTCACCTCTTTGACTGACTACAATGGCGTCAATCTTCAGTGTCACCTCTTTGACTGACTACAGTGACGTCAATCTTCAATGCCACCTCTTTGACTGACTACAATGGCGTCAATCTTCAGTGTCACCTCTTTGACTGACTACAATGGCGTCAATCTTCAATGTCACCTCTTTGACTGACTACAATGGCGTCAATCTTCAGTGTCACCTCTTTGACTGACTACAGTGACGTCAATCTTCAATGCCACCTCTTTGACTGACTACAATGGCGTCATTCTTCAGTGTCACCTCTTTGACTGACTACAATGGCGTCAATCTTCAGTGTCACCTCTTTGACTGACTACAGTGACGTCAATCTTCAATGCAACCTCTTTGACTGACCAGAGTGACGTCAATCTTCAATGCCACCTCTTTGACTGACAACAGTGACGTCAATCTTCAATGCCGCCTCTTTGACCGACTACAGTGACGTCAATCTTCAATGCCACCTCTTTGACTGACTACAGTGACGTCAATCTTCAATGCCACATCTTTGACTACAATGACGTCAATCTTCAATGCCACCTCTTTGACTGACAACAGTGACGTCAATCTTCAATGCCACCTCTTTGACTACAATGACGTCAATCTTCAATGCCACCTCTTTGACTACAATGACGTCAATCTTCAATGCCACCTCTTTGACTGACAACAGTGCCGTCAATCTTCAATGCCACCTCTTTGACTGACTACAGTGACGTCAATCTTCAGTGTCACCTCTTTGACTGACTACAATGGCGTCAATCTTCAGCGTCACCTCTTTGACTGACTACAGTGACGTCAATCTTCAATGCCACCTCATTGACTGACTACAGTGACGTCAATTTTAAATGCCACCTCTTTGACTACAATGACGTCAATCTTCAATGTCACCTCTTTGACTGATTACAATGACGTCAATCTTCAGTGTCACCTCTTTGACTGACTACAATGACATCAATCTTCAATGCAACCTCTTTCACTGACTACAGTGACGTCAATCTTCAGTGTCACCTCTTTGACTGACTACAGTGACGTCAATCTTCAATGCCACCTCTTTCACTAACTACAGTGACGTCAATCTTCAATGTCACCTCTTTGACTACAATGACGTCAATCTTCAATGTCACCTCTTTGACTGACTACAATGACGTCAATCTTCAGAGTCACCTCTTTGACTGACTACAATGACGTCAATCTTCAATGCAACCTCTTTCACTGACTACAGTGACGTCAATCTTCAATGTCACCTCTTTGACAGACTACAGTGGCGTCAATCTTCAGTGTCACCTCTTTGACTGACTACAGTGACGTCAATCTTCAATGCCACCTCTTTGACCACAATGACGTCAATCTTCAATGTCACCTCTTTGACTGACTACAATGACGTCAATCTTCAATGCCACCTCTTTGACTACAATGACGTCAATCTTCAATGCCATCTCTTTGACTACAGTGACGTCAATCTTCAATGCCACCTCTTTGACTGACAACAGTGACGTCAATCTTCAATGCCACCTCTTTGACCGACAACAGTGGCGTCAATCTTCAATGCCGCCTCTTTGACAATGACGTCAATCTTCAATGCAACCTCTTTGACTGACTACAGTGACGTCAATCTTCAATGCCACCTCTTTGACTGACAACAGTGGCGTCAATCTTCAATGCCGCCTCTTTGACAATGACGTCAATCTTCAATGCCACCTCTTTGACTGACTACAGTGACGTCAGTCTTCAATGTCACCTCTTTGACTACAGTGACGTCAATCTTCAATGCCACCTCTTTGACTGACCACAGTGACGTCAATATTCAATGCCACCTCTTTGACTGACTACAGTGACGTCAATATTCAATGCCACCTCTTTGACTACAATGACGTCAATCTTCAATGCCATCCCCTTTGACTACAGTGACGTCAATCTTCAATGCCACCTCTCTGACTGACTACAGTGACGTCAATCTTCAATGCCACCTACTTGACTACAATGACGTCAATCTTCAATGCCACCTCTTTGACTGACAACAGTGACGTCAATCTTCAATGCCACCTCTTTGACTACAATGACGTCAATCTTCAATGCCACCTCTTTGACTACAATGACGTCAATCTTCAATGCCACCTCTTTGACTGACCACAGTGACGTCACTATTCAATGCCACCTCTTTGACTGACTACAGTGACGTCAATCTTCAATGCCATCTCTTTGACAACAGTGACGTCAATCTTCAATGTCACCTCTCTGACTGACTACAGTGACGTCAATCCTCAATGCCACCTCTTTGACTGACTACAGTGACGTCAATATTCAATGCCACCTCTTTGACTACAATGACGTCAATCTTCAATGCCACCTCTTTGACTGACTACAATAACGTCAATCTTCAATGCCACCTCTTTGACCGACTACAATGACGTCAATCTTCAATGCCACCTCTTTGACTGACTACAATTACGTCAATCTTCAATGCCACGTCTTTCACTGACAACAGTGACGTCAATCTACAATGTTACCTCTTTGACTGACTACAATGACGTCAATCTTCAATGCCACCTCTCTGACTGACTACAGTGACGTCAATCTTCAATGCCACCTCTTTAACTACAGTGACGTCAATCTTCAATGTCACCCCTCTCTCTCTCTCTCTCTCTCTCTCTCTCTCTCTCTCTCTCTCTCTCTCTCTCTCTCTCTCTCTCTCTCTCCCTCCCTCCCTCCCTCTCCCTCTCTCTCTCGCTTACAACCTTTCTGACTTACTCCTCATGCTGCCGTTAACCATGTCGACTAAAACAATGACAAACTAAAATGAGCAATATCAGCGCCAAAAAGTGGGAGGGATAACACGACCACTGGCAATAACTTGTCATTGGCGGTAACCTGTCTGGCCCACCCATGTGAGAGCAATCAGCTGAATTAGCCATGAACATAAAAAGGATTAGAAGCCCACTGGGTGTAACCTTCCTGATCTGGCACTCTGAGC
>JAFLJL010016625.1:54036-70266 GCA_018398815.1 Conus ventricosus
CAGACAGACAGACATACAGAGGATTGGAGCGGATCGACAGTGACAGAGAAGGAAAAGGAAAGAGATAAGGCAGAGAGAAAATAATTGGAATGCATTTAAAACTGTCGGACAAATACTGACATGCACCAAGAAATTAAGTAGTACCGTGCCAAAGAATGTAACTACAATTTACCCAGATTCAGCTAGCATTTATCATAGATTGGAACTAGCATTCAGCAAAGAACGCAACTAGTATTTTGGCATACAATGCAACTAGCATTTACCAAAGAATGCAACTAGCATTTACCATAGGATGCATTTAGCAGTTACCATAGGATGCAACTATCATTTACCAAAGAATGCAACTAGCATTTACCATAGGATGCATTTAGCAGTTACCATAGAATGCAACTAGCATTTACCAAAGAATGCACCTAGCATTTACTATAGAATGCAATTGGTATCTACCAAAGAATGCAGCCGGTCTTGACCAATGAAAGTAACTAACGCTTACCAAAAAATGAACTAAGACTTCTCAACAAATATTATACTTACCAAAGGTTGTAAGTAAAATGGACCAAGACCCTAACACACGCCTACCACAGATGAACACCACACTGACCAGCACACTCACCAAAGAATGGACCCACACTGACCATGCACACTCACCAAGGAATGGACCACCCCCCCCCCCCAACTAACATGCACACTCACCAAGGAATGGACCCACACTGACCATGCACACTCACCAAGCAATGGACCCACATTGACCATGTACACTCACCAAAGAATGGACCCCCCCCCCCCCCACTAACATGCACACTCACCAGGAATGGACCCACACTGACCATGCACACTCACCAAAGAATGGACCCACACTGACCATGCACACTCACCAAGGAATGGACCCACACTGACCATGCACACTAACCAAAGAATGGACCCACACTGACCATGCACACTCACCAAGGAATGGACCCACACTGACCATGCACACTCACCAAAGAATGGACCCACACTGACCATGCACACTCACCAAGCAATGGACCCACACTGACCATGCACACTCACCAAGGAATGGACCCACACTGACCATGCACACTCACCAAGGAATGGACCCCCCCCCACTAACATGCACACTCACCAAGGAATGGACCCACACTGACCATGCACACTCACCAAGGAATGGACCCACACTGACCATGCACACTCAGCAAAGAATGGACCCACACTGACCATGCACACTCACCAAAGAATGGACCCACACTGACCATGCACACTCACCAAGCAATGGACCCACACTGACCATGCACACTCAGCAAAGAATGGACCCACACTGACCATGCACACTCACCAAGGAATGGACCCACACTGACCATGCACACTCAGCAAGAAATGGACCCCCCCCCCCCCCACTAACATGCACACTCACCAAGAATGGACCCACACTGACAATGCACACTCAGCAAAGAATGGACCCACACTGACCATGCACACTCAGCAAAGAATGGACCCCCACCCCCACTAACATGCACACTCACCAAGGAATGGACAAACACTGACCATGCACACTCACCAAGGAATGGAGGGCTTTGGCCAGTGGTCCCCGAACTCTCCCGTGCATCCAGGTAAATCAGGAACCGGTAGTGGTGGGTGAAAAACGTACTCTGGGTCGCCCATTGGTACGTCAACATGGCCGCCAGGTACGTCTTTCCGATTCCGCTCTCCCCCTCCACCAGCACCCTCTTCCCCCGGCCTGACGTCACTGCCGGCGGAAGTATGCTACTGAGCGACAGTTTTCTGCCTGCAGGCAGAGCGGAAATAGGGTCAGTTCACATCCTCATAAGGTCAATGAAATATAGGCAGAGGACACAGATCTGTGTACACCCCCCTCCCCCGCCCCTCTCCAATATCAGTCATCCAGTCAGACCAAAACAGATGTATCACTCTTTACACATCCAGACAAAACGATCTACATATCCATCCTCTTGAGACACCCAAGCAGACAGAGCTGTGTTGTGTATCCTCTTAAGGCACCAAGACAGGGATTCTTAAATCTACCCTTTTAAGACATCTAAAAAGACAAGACATCCACATACCTGTTCTTTAGACCTACAAACACACCATGAACCCAATTCCCTGGACTCTAACGTCTTCTCTCTTTAGACCCCTTCACCACCCCCCCCCCCCCCAATGAAAGAAAGAAAGAAAGAAAGAGATGTACTCACTTATCATCAGTTCACTCTTTCGACACCTAAAGAGAGAGGCAAAGCATACTGCACCAATCATATCTCTGTTTAAACACAGAGACGGACAAATTACCGATAGACCCTATGGATTTAACCACGCTTTGCAGACCCAGAGAGAGACAGACAGACAGACAGACAGACAGACAGACAGAACACACACACACACACACACACACACACACACACCACACACACACCACACACACACACACACACACACACACACACAAACACTGGACATAACAAACGAAGGGATGTACTGACCCATCCTCTGTGGAGACTTCCAGGGGCACATAAACATCGCGGATGCTGGTTTGAACTTCTGACCAGGAAGGGGTGTCACTCTGGAGAACAAGGACCGATAGTGGGTGGCCAGCCCTTCCTGACAAACTGTCGCCGCATCTGCAACAAACCAACCAATCAGATCGTCCCGTTGGTGTCGTCAGAGTCGATCAACCAATCAATTGTCCCATTTGTGTCGTCAAGGTTGATCAGAAAGGACGCCCTAGTCTCTTGCAAAACGGAATAGAATTTTGCACAAAAAAAAGAGACAAATGTATAATATCGAACAATAAAAAACAATGTGTGATTTTACTGAAAGTTATCCTGTATTTAAAACGCTATCAGATCTAGCATTTATGATTCGAACCAAACATTTTCATCTTCATCGTCATCTAATCTTAACCCCAATTTAAAATACTGGGTGAGGTACCACTAACGACTTCATTAAAATCTCTCCTGTAATTCTGACATCTGGTGAAGGGCATGTCTGTCCCTGATGTTGTCCTCTGACAGCTGGTGAAGGACAGGTGTCCCTGATGTGCTCTGACAGTTGGTGAAGGACAGGTGTCCCTGATGTTGTCCTCTGATGAAGGACAGGTGTCCCCTGATGGCCTCTGACCGCTGGTGAAGGACAGGTGTCTGATGTCTTCTGACAGCTGGTGAAGGACAGGTGTCCCTGATGTCCTCTGACAGTTGGTGAAGGACAGGTGTCCCTGATGTTGTCCTCTGACCGTTGATGAAGGACAGGTGTCCCTGATGTCCTCTGACCGCTGGTGAAGGACAGGGTCCCTGATGTCCTCTGACCGCTGGTGAAGGACAGGTGTGTCTGATGTCCTCTGACCGCTGGTGAAAGGACAGGTGTCCCTGATGTCCTCTGACCGCTGGTGAAGGACAGGTGTCCCTGATGTCCTCTGACCGCTGGTGAAGGACAGGTGTCCCTGATGTCCTCTGACCGCTGGTGAAGGACAGGTGTCCCTGATGTCCTCTGACCACTGGTGAAGGACAGGTGTCCCTGATGTCCTCTGACCACTGGTGAAGGACAGGTGTCCCTGATGTCATCTGACAGCTGGTGAAGGACAGGTGTCCCCTGATGTCCTCTGACAGCTGGTGAAGGACAGGGTGTCCTGATGTCCTCTGACCGCTGGTGAAGGACAGGTGTCCCTGATGTCCTCTGACCGCTGGTGAAGGACAGGTGTCCCCGATGTCCTCTGACAGCTGGTGAAGGACAGGTGTCCCTGATGTCCTCTGACAGCTGGTGAAGGACAGGTGTGTCTGATGTCCTCTGACCGCTGGTGAGGACAGGTGTCCCTGATGTCCTCTGACCGCTGGTGAAGGACAGGTGTCCCTGATGTCCTCTGACAGCTGGTGAAGGACAGGTGTCCCTGATGTCCTCTGACCGCTGGTGAAGGACAGGTGTCCCTGATGTCCTCTGACAGCTGGTGAAGACAGGTGTCCCTGATGTTATCCTCTGACAACTGGTGGACAGGTGTCCCTGATGTCCTCTCACAGCTGGTGAAGGGCAGGTGTCCCTGATGTCATCCTCTGACAGCTGGTGAAGGAAAGGTGTCCCTGATGTTATCCTCTGACAGATGTGAAGGACAGGGTCCCTGATGTTGCCCTCTGACCGCTGATGAAGGACAGGTGTCCCTGATGTCCTCTGACAGTTGGTGAAGGACATGTGTCCCTGATGTTGTCCTCTGACAGATGGTGAAAGACAGGTGTCCCTGATGATGTCCTCTGACAGCTGGTGAAGGCCGGGTGTATCCCTGATGTTGTCCTCTGACAGCTGTGAAGGACAGGTGCCCCGATGTCCTCTGACAGTTGGTGAAGGACAAGTGTCCCCCGATGTTGTCCTGTGACAGCTGGGGAAGGACAGGTGTCCCTGATGTGTCCTCCGACAGCTGGTGAAGGCCAGATGTAACCCTATTGTTGTCCTCTGACAGCTGGTGAAGGACAGGTGTCCCTGATGTTGTCCTGTGACAGCTGGGAAGGACAGGTGTCCCTGAGTTGTACTCTGACAGGTGTGAAGGACAGGTGTCCCTGACGTTGTCCTCAGACAGCTGGTGAAGGACAGGTGTCCCTGATGTGGTCCTCTGACAGCTGGTGAAGGACAGGTGTCCCTGATGTTGTCCTCTGAGAGCTGGTGAAGGACAGGTGTCCCCGATGTCCTCTGACAGCTGGTGAGGGACAGGGTGTCTGACAGCTGGTGAAGGACAGGTGTCCCTGATTTGTCCTCTGACAGCTGGTGAAGGACATGTGTGTCTCTGATGTGTCCTCTGACAGCTGGTGAAGAACAGGTGTGTCCTGACAGCTGGTGAAGGACAGGTGTGTCCCTGATGTGTCCTCTGACCGCTGGTGAATGACAGGTGTCCCTGATGTTGTCCTCTGACAGCTGGTGAAGGACAGGTGTCCCTGATGTTGTCCTCTGACAGATGGTGAAGGACAGGTGTCCCTGATGTTGTCCTCCGACAGATGGTGAAGGACAGGTGTCCCTGATGTTGTCCTCTGACAGATGGTGAAGGACAGGTGTCCCTGATGTCCTCTAACAGATGGTGAAGGACAGGTGTCCCTGATGTTGTCCTCTGAACAGCTGGTGAAGGACAGGTGTCCCTGATGTTGTCCTCTGACAGTTTGTGAAGGACAGATGTCCCTAATGTTGTCTCTGACAGATGGTGAAGGGCAGGTGTGTCCCTGTGCTGTCCTGTGACAGCTGGTGAAGGACAGGTGTCCCTGATGTCCTGTGACAGCTGGTGAAGCACAGGTGTCCCTGATGTTGTCCTCTGACAGCTGGTGAAGGACAGGTGTGTCCCTGATGTTGTCCTCTGACAGATGGTGAAGGACAGGTGTCCCTGATGTTGTCCTGTGACAGCTGGTTGAAGGACAGGTGTCCCTGATGTCCTCCGAGAGCTGGTGAAGGACAAGTGGTCTGATGTCCTCTGACAGCTGGTGAAGGACAGGTGTGTCTGATGTCCTCTGACAGCTGGTGAATGACAGGTGTCCCTGATGTCCTCTGACCGCTGGTGAAGGACAGGTATGTCCCTGATGTTGTCCTGTGACAGCTGGTGAAGGACAGGTGTCCCTGGTGTCTTCTGACGGTTGGTGAAGGACAGGTGTCCCTGATGTTGTCCTCTGACAGCTGGTGAAGGACAGGTGTCTGTGATGTCCTCTGACCGCTGGTGAAGGACAGGTGTGTCCCTGATGTTGTGCTCTGACAGGTGTGAAGGACAGGTGCCCCTGATGTTGTTCTCCGACAGCTGGTGAAGGAATGTGCGTGCGTTTTGTGTGTGTGTGTGTGAGTGTGTGTGTGTGTGGTGTGTGAGTGTGTGTGTGTGTGTGTGTGTGTGTGTGTGTGTGTGTGTGTGTGTGTGTGTTGCGTGCGTGTGCGTGTGTGACCTACATGCACGCAATAAGGAAACTTGAAAACCATAACGGCCTACGTTTATCATCCTGACTGTCACTTTCTCTATCACTCCTCTCTAGCTCAGTGCGCCTCCCTCTTCTCTCGTACAGTGTCTGTGTGACCGTTGATGAACTCCTAGTCATGTGTATGGGCAGTGAAATAGTTATATCTACGTTCATCAGGACAGCATTTTTGAAATAACGTAATACAAAACCCCACGAAATTTACAGACGAGAGAGAGAGAGAGAGAGAGAGAGAGAGAGGAGAGAGAGAGAGAGAGAGAGAGAGAGAGAGAGAAGAGAGAGAGAGGCGAGAAAGGGGCAGAGAGAAAGAGAGAGAGGGGGAGAGAGAAAGGGGCAGAGAGAGAGAGAGAGAGAGGAGAGAGAGAGAGAGAGAGAGAGAGAGAGAGAGAGAGAGAGAGAGAGAGAGAGAGTCATAATTCCCAATGGTAAGAGATAAACAAGAAGATGCTTCTTTACCCTGGCCCTGTTCCCTTCAAGAGGCTAGGGATACTAACACAGATGTCTCTGAGAGAGAGAGAGAGAGAGAGAGAGAGAGAGAGAGAGAGAGAGAGGCAAGGCAAGGCAAGGCAAGGCAAGGCAAGGCAAGGCAAGGCAATTATTTTATTTCATACCCACATGGGGCACAGAAATATAAGACAATACTCACACAAAATGAATAATCGCACATCAGAATAGAGTGATATCCCTAACCAAGTAAGCAAAATAAACGAGCAAACGACGCAAACAATATTAAGCATACATGAAAATTTCATAGACAGTTTTTCCTACACATAGTGCAAACTGTGTGTAATGTTGTAATTTAGGTATATGAATTATTGGAAAAATCTATTTATAACTGTAATATAATTCTTTAGTTTGATTAAGAGTTTCTTGTTTTTTATGCAAACAAAATGTTGAATTTAACAACATTCGGCCGTACAAAGAAGATCGCGGGAGGTATGTTTATTCTTTGTGCATCGAAAAAAGGACACACGAACAAATAATGAAATTCATCTGCAATATCATGCATAGCACATTGTCACAAATTCTTTCACATCTAGGTGTGCCAGCATAGCGTAGCATATTTACAGGCAGATTATTATTTGTTGTTCTAAATTTGAGTAGAGTAACCATGTAATTCTGTGGTAAAAACTAGATAGTATGGATCAACACCAAATGATGTTTTAAACATTCTATAGTTGATATATAATTCATCATTGTCAACAATGCGTGTACCAGGTATGTATGAAACTAATCTTTAAGGCATCTTTTTACTTTCTCTTTAAACCATAATGGATGTACATCAAGTGTGTTCTGATTTAGCCAGAAACTACTCAAACCAAATTTCATTTAATAAAGTATGGATGTATTTGATATATACTGAAAACAACATTAAAAACGCACCGCTTCCCAAAAGACCCAGACAACGTTGGTAGTACAGAATTATTTAATAAAAGTAAGCATAATTTGATTACGCATCCATTTTTTCAATTAAACAAAATGTCTGTTCTTGACAAGAATGGCCGAATTCATCTGAAATGAGGTGGTGACTTCACTAGGGTCCCTGACAAAAAGTACACGACGACGAGCAAGTCCGTCCGCGAGCTCTAATACCGAGTGTGTCCGCCATTTGCCCCGATGCACGCTTGGCAGCGCCTCCTCATGGAGTAGACAAGGTTGTGCAAGAACGCCTGTGGCAGTCCACCCCACTCCTCGGTCAGTGCGCGCCTCAAATGATCGAGAGTCTGTGGACGTCTTCCACGGGCCACAAAGACGCCCCAGCTCATCCCAGACGTGTTCAATGGGAGCCATGTCAGGGACAGAGAGGGCCAGGGCAACACGGCAATGTTGTTCGCCTGAGAAAACGCAGCGTTGGCTCTTGCGTGTGGGGTCGTGCATTATCATGCTGGAAGAACTGCAGCCTCCGGTGCTGGCCAAACAGTGGGACGACGTGGTTCTGCAGCACCTGCTGGTACGTGTTGGCATTCACATGGTTGTCAAAAAAGTACAGAGGTGTCCGTAGTCATGACTGAATGCCCCCCAAACCATCAGAGTGCCCCCTCCCCATCTATTGGCTTCAAACACGCAGCAGTTGGCGTAGCCTCCAGACTCTCATTCTCCCGTCAGCATGAGATAACGCGAATCGACTTTCGTCAGAGAACAGCACAGCTCTCCACTGACGTCGTGTCCATCGCAGATGCTGGTTGGCCCACTGCAGGCGTTGCTGACGGTGTCTTCGGGTGAGGACTGGCCAACATGAGGGCGTCTTGCATTGAGCCCTGATTCTTGCAATCGACGTCGAACAGTTTGTGTAGACACTGGACCCCGTCGACCAACCACCTGGCGACATGTTTTTCTGCTGCTGTAAGGAATCGATTACGAAGATGAAGTTGCCGAATGTATCGATCTTGCGCTGTGGTGGTAACACGAGGTTGGCCCGTTCGGCGCCGATCAGTGGTGGAACCAGTTGCTGCCAAACGTTGTGATAACCTTACAATTGTAGAGTGACTGCAGTTCAGTTGTCTGGCTGTCTCTCTCGATGACATACCGACCATTAACATTCCAATGGCTCGCTCGCGTTCTTGCATAGACAGTCGCGGCATTGTTTTCGGACCACTTCGCCTGGTCGAATGACAACTGATACCGTTCTCCAGTCGGCATGACTTCAAACTCACCATTTGAGACAAAGAAACAGATGTGCTACGTTCAGTCTCGGCCCCAGTGGCAAGAAAAGTGTTTTGGGCGAGTTGCACGTGGGCGTCACACGAACGTCGGCAAGCGCGGAGAAACCGAGGCAGTGTGAATCTGTGTCCCTTAAAAATGTGTCAACATACCAAATCCAAATACACATTTTTTCCAAATGGGAAATCGGCAAATCAAAACGGTGCGTTTTTAATGTTGTTCAGTATATTTGTTTTCATGTACATTTAATTTCATACATTCTGAGAAGACATTTATACACAAGAAATAATAATTTATAACTATGATGGCTAGATACAAGGTTAAACCAAAATGATAACATTCTGGATTTAACAATGACCGGTATGGGGAATTTTCCCGTTTCACCGAAAACCATGAAAGAAGGTGTCGACTGTCGTAGTTTTAGAACCACTTATAAAATTTTAACTGTAATCTTTCGACAAGATCATTTATGTCAAATCCCCAAATTTCACATCCATATGTAAGAATTGGTAATACAGTTTTATCAAATAAATCCATCAATAGGTCTGCAGGAAGCACAATAATTTAGCTTTCCTCATCAAAGCAAACATTGCTCGAGAGGCTCGGTCAAACAGTTCCCGTTGAGCAACATTCATTCGGTTATTATAATTCAGCCTCAGCCTAGATACAAGAAATCAATGGAGGACCTCTAGTTTTTCTGTACCTATAAGAAAATCAGGAAACGTCTAACCTTACCTTTAGAAAAAATAACTTTACATTTGTTTGCATTTAGTTTTCAATTTCCATTTATCACAATATTCTTTAATAGACTTTAAACCTTTCTGTAGTCCAAACGGAGTTTCTGAAAAGATCACAGTGTCATCTGCATATAATAAGAGAAATAAATTCAACAAAATGTCAACATCTGATTCGCCTATGCCTATTTCAATTGCTTCTTTTGCGACAGTTACAAGGCCAGCCCATGTCACTAGACATAAATTCATTTCATATCATTTAAAAACAAGCAAACAATACAGGTGACAATTTTCTCCTTGTCTTACACCAACATTGGAACAGAAAAAATCAGAATAATCACCATTGACAGATACACATGACTTGGCTTGAGAATACATATTTTGTATAACTTTTAATATTTTGCTACTAATGCCACTATTTATCATTTATGCCACAGAAACGATCGATTAACTTTGTCGAATGCCTTTTCATAATCCAGAAAAGCACAGTATAGACGCTTCTTCTTAAACAACAGAATATCAATCAGGCCATATAGAGTAAACAAGTGATCAAGTGTTGAGAAATTATTCCGAAAGCCTGCTTGTTCAATGCCAATCAAATCGAATGTTTCAATAAACATCTTTAAACGTTCATTCAAAATACTTGTAAACAGTTTTCCAAAACAGGATAGTATAGTATCCCACGGTAATTACCGGGGTCTAAGACACATCCTTTGTTTTTGAATATAGGATGTATAACCCCAAGGGCCCAATCAGTTGGTACTTTACCAGTAATTAATATAAGGTTAAACAATTTGACATATAATCTTAGCATTTTCACCGCCGAGTTTTTCAGAAATTCATTGCAATATTATCTAGTCCAACTGCTTTGTTTTTCTTTAACTTTTTAATGCAATGCATTACTTCATTTTCGGTGATTAAATTATCCCAAAAGGTATAACTGGTGTCATTAAAGGGCACATTTTCAAGAACTCGTCAGCATCTTCTACATCATCCACATTCATATTTTTAAAAAATTCAAAAAAAGCATGGCAACTGGGTTGATTACGGTTGGATTTTCTCTTCTGTCCCATTTAAGATAGTCCAATAAGCCTTGGGTCTTAGACTGTAATTGGCGTAGCTGTTTTGCCATTTCGTGATTATATTTCTCATTTCTTTTTAACTGTTTTCTTATATGATTTTGCTGCACGTACCCTTTCCGCCTTTAAAAAATAAATCATTTTTCATAAGTAAACATCTTCTCCTACAACGGCAAAAATTGTTTCTTTTAACTTACAAATTACATTAAACCATGGTTTATCCTTCTTTTTCTTTTTAGTTGGTTTGGCACCTTTCCTCTTCTTTTTTTTTTAGCATGTTTAGTGCATTTGCACTTTTAGGTAATATATCATTAACTCTGCCCACAATACTATTTACATTGTTTACAGTAATATTATCTGGATTTGTAAGCAAGTCATCTAGCTCAGTCTCTATTGATGTAATTTTTGTAACATCTAAGTCATCAACAAAAGTTGCTTTCAAAGCATTATTCCATCTTACATAGCATGAATTGGCATCGTTAGCATGCGAAATCGGCGCTGTTTTCTCTGTTCTCCCCCTTGATGCAATTGCAAACTTCATGGTAATAGGGCAATGAATATCTGAAAATAATTCATTAAAATCATCCACACTAAAATCTACAACACTATCAAATAAATCATAAGAAACTACAGCGTAATCCACTACAGATGCATTTTTACAAGTCAGTTTACCTTTACCATAATCTCTACCAGATCTACCATTCATGATAATAAGCTGACATGCTTTGCAAAAGCTTATTAATTCATGTCCCATATGTTTTGTCTGTCTATGTTCAGATGACCTAACAGGAAAGTTATAATCTCTATCAAGAACGCAATCAGCAAACAAATTATTGACCAACAATTCATTAGCTGTCCCGATCTTGAGTTCAAGTCCCCTAACAGACAAATGCTATCAATACCAATATTCAGTATTGTATCTTGTAAATCATTATAAACATTTCTATTAAAGTAAGGTAACCCCTCTGGTTTAATATAAGCAACACAACACAAAACTTTCTTTTCAAAATGAAGTCACAAAAAGCAAAAAACAATGCACTTTGACACATATCAAAATCCACAAACTTATAGCTACCTGCAGACTCAGCACTAATGGTATTTTTAAATCGTTTTTCTTCAACGACAGTGACATACTGAACAAAATCTTTTATTAAAGCTAGTATACCTCCAGATTTTCTTTTATATTGTTTCTATTTTTTATAAAACGCAGTATATCCATCAATTTCAACAGTATCAACATCAGCAAGCTTACTTTCTGAGATGCAGACAACATCATACCTGTTAATAAAGTCCACAAAATCAGGAAAAGCAAGCTTGGACAGGAAACCACACACGTTGAGACCAACACACTTCAGGCATCTATTTGCATTTTCTCCATTAATAGTATAAAGGTCATCTGCTTCGCTGCCCTCATTGTCAAGATGATCATCTTCTTTTTCTGTACTATCTCTATTATTGTCATTATTCTCATTATTAAAATCATTACTTTCACCAGTATTGCCATCATCATTGTACCATTGCTATCAGAATGATTATCTGAATCACTAGGGGCATTATCTTGCTGGCCATCTTGCTGACCATCTGTACAAATAGCATTGCTGTTGTCATCATGATAACAAGCACCAATGTCAATGTATTCCTTACCAATATGCCTACCCCCACTTTCCTTTAGACCTTTCCCACACTCAGTAACGTCAGTAACATCTATTGCATGTTTGTCAACAAACACCGCAACCGTATCTTTACTGCCCCTCCTATCCAGTTTCACTTCGCAGACATCCTTTTTATCAATCACTATCATATCAAGTTTCACTTCGCAGACATCCTTTTTATCAATCACTATCATATCAAGTTTCGAGCCATTCATGGTCAACACTTTTTCTTCAACACATTGATTTATACACTTAGACTATGAGTCAAATTATCATGCTTTCAATAGCATTTATAACCTTTATTACTCTATCATTACGTTCTGTCACCAAATTATTATCATACATTACGTCGTACACACGATCATGATCATAACATCCATACTCACAACCATGCTCACAAAAATGTGTGCATCAATACTATCTACATCGGTAACTAATATAGGGGTAATAGCTCCGTCACCCTTCGTGGGTTGAGAAGAAATGCAAGAGTTTGTTCCCGTGCTGTCACTGGTTTCCCATTTCCCCCGCCCACTCTTACACTCCTCCTCACAAACGATATAACCAAGCGTAGCACCAATAGCAGAAGGCCGCTTTTGATGTTTCATTGCTATAAGTTTACCTGGTCCTCACTTCTTTCGGTGACACTGTCACTTAGAACCCGTTTCTCACTTTGATTTGCACACTTAACATTCACATTCACATTGCCGACGGTCATATAACCACGCATCCATACATTCGTACGCACTGAAGCAAGAGATATCTTTCAAAGCACAAGACTCGTTTTTCATATCGGTTACACACGACATTCGTTCGAACTTATCACTCACTTTCAGATCCTTTGTATTCAAATCACTAACTTGCTCCTTCATATCACACCCATCCCACACCTTTCGCATCATCATTCATACTCATTTCCCCCAACAGCTTTTTCTTTCTCTCTCACATCTTTTCTTGGCTCTTCGTTAAACAGAGCCAGACTTTGACACGCTCACATCACTCCCAACACTGCTGGAACGGTGTGTCTGTAGAAACGCCGACTGAACCCCCAGGGCAGCCCTATTCCAACTCTTGGTTCCTGGCGAAGATCAGGTGGGTCAGGCCCAGTCGATCATAGTCGACCTCCGTCACCCCCAAGCGGAACAGGTCGTCGGGTGTCTCTATGGTGACAGGCTTGGGTGGTTGTCCGGGTGAAGTCCAGGGATGGATTTCTTGCGACAGTGGATGGTCCCATCTATGGTCCACACCCTCTCCACGGCAGGGAGGCTTTTGACGTACCCCATCAGCCGGGAACGGAGGGGTGTGAGGTCGTCGTTGATGAAGACCTTGTCATAACCATTCTTTCCCTTCAGGGTCTTCTTCTTCATCATCAGCTCGCGACGCTTTCGTCTCGACACGAACTTCACCAGCACTGCTCCTGCTCCTGCTGCTCCTGTTCCTGCCCACCCTGTGACAGGCAGCGATATCAACTTCCCCCACCTAAACTCCAGCTTCCCGCATCACAGTCAGGGCCTTCTTCTCCACCTGCTCAGCTGTCTCACCGTCCTCCTGCCGAATCCCGAAGATTCGGACCGATTCTCTGCGGGAATACTGTTGCAGACGATCGTTCTCATAAGTCAGTCCACGAATAGCTGCCTCCAACTTCTCATGATGACAGCAGAGAGGGGCAGAGTCCATACGCCCTATGCGCTCCAGTCGTTGATCCAACATATCCATCACCCCCTTCATCACCTCTACCATCGCCATAGACACAGCAGTAGACACAGCAGTCACAAAGGCAGGGAGAGTCTTCAGAGCAGGATCATCTTCTTCCTGTGGAGTAAACGCCTTCAATGTCTCGTTGATGCGTGTGACCACCGTCTCATGGATTTTGTGAGCGTCGAACAGAGAAACTTCTCTTTTTTCTTCTCCATACCTTGAATCAGCGTGAATTAACACCTCAACCTCTTCAGTGCGGGATTTCTTTGAGTCTTTCTTAGCTGAGAAAGGCGAATTAAAATAGGCTGCGTTTCGTTTTCGACATTGCAAAGCGCAACCCTCAAATCAACAAAATAAACCCTCAAATCAACAAAATAAACCCTCAAATCAACAAAATAAACCCTCAAATCAACAAAATAAACCTCAAAACAACGCGGCAAACCTGTCACAGCACTGTTAGTGTTGGCAAACACAAGGTCCTCACGTGTGATTTCTATTTAAAGCAACAGGCTTTCTATCGAGGACAACAGCACAAGGAAACCCAAATCACAGTCGCAGGGTATTCAGATAGCTCACGGTGATATGCAGATTACACAGAATATGCGGGTTCAAAGGTCACACCAGCGCATGCCGAAACGCCTGCACTAAGTGGACAACTGAACTGCATGAACAACTGAACACGAGCAAAAAAACACGTGCAAAACAGCACCAAAGCAAACTTGAAAACGAAGCGGAAAATGGCCACAAGCGTTCTTTATACGGGGCTACTACAAAATAAATTTCCTTTTTACTAACCTGGAAAATAACAAAGCGTCTCTTCAAACACACACTTGGGTACTATAAACACTTATAACCACTTATAACCGAATACACAAAACGTATATGAAAAAAACCCAGCCTCGGTGAATGAAATAGGCCAAAAATCGCAGACACAAAATCAAAACAACCTCCATGAATCAGGGACATCACTCTGAGAGAGAGAGAGAGAGAACGAGAGAGAGGGGAGAGAGAAGAGAGAGAGAGAGAGAGAGAGAAGAAAAGGGGAGAGAGAAGAGAGAGAAACTCGGAAACTCGGAAATCTTTAATGAGGGTGAATAGATAAGCTGGAAGCTTTTTTACACTATGCCCTCAGAAAACAATAAATGAAAGGAACAATTAAATCAATTTGACAAAATTAAACACAGCAATAAGAAAAACAAAACCAAAACTTTTTTTTTTAATATAAGAAAATAGTAAGCAATCTCATTATTATAACATATTTCACACCACACACACACACACACACACACACACACACACACACACACACACACACACACACATGCAAAACTAAACATATGTAAACATCGCACAGGCATACATAAACATCTCATAAGTCAATCATGTGATATGGCTATAGCCCAGCCGACCACGAAGTCCATTTGTGTCAAAAGGAATATCAAACTTGGGAGACTATACAGTTAGGTGAAAGAGAGAGAGAGAGAGACAGAGAGAGAACAGGGTTCTGGGAGGGGAGAAGAAGAGCGGCAGAAGATGCGAGATGACCCCACCCCCACCCACCACTGTCCACAATCCAAGTCATCAACACCCACACACTAACACTCACACTCGTTGTCCACCCCCACCCCCACCCGCCACTGTCCACAATCCAAGTCATCAACACCCACACACTAACACTCACACTGTCCACCCAACGCCCACAAACAGGCCCCACCCTACCCCACCCTTCTTCCTCCCTCATGCACACGGTTCCTCCCCCCCCCCCCCCCCCCCTCCAACTCCCCACCTTCCCCAAACGGCCAATGTCCCTGATGTTGGATCGACAGAAGAGCCAGATTAAAGGCTGCCTGCAACGGACCCCTCTTCCTTTGTTGACTCAGCAGTGTTCTCGGCCTCCTCCTCCACGCCCCCCCCCCCCCCCCCCTCTCCACTCGCCATCTTCCCATCCTCCGACGCCTTGTTTCAGGCTGGGGGTGGGAGTGGTGCTGTGGAGATGCTGGGGAGGTGGGGGAATTAAATAGGGCTTTTTTTGGGTGGTGGTGGTTGTATGTTAAAGTATATTTGAAGTTTTGTTCCCATGGCACATGTAAATAAAACACATGCAGTTAATCCTACGTACGGATATGGATCGTATTGTCTATGAATGAGTCGGCTGACACACACAAAGATATGCTGTCAAGGCAAAGCCCGAAAGTGAAGAATACATTAACAAATATTCAGTCAGCTTAACAGCAAACTAACAATACATTACATTGTTCAAGTTTGCACTTACTATCGTAGTAGAACAAACATGCTCGTTCGGTGTTTGTTCTAACCTTTCTTTGTTATCTGTCTTTCTGCTTCCCTGTTCCCTTTGTATGTTTTTTGTTTTCATTCCTACCGCCCTTTTGTTTTCGACTTCATCATGTTTAGCTTTAAGACTGAACGTAATAACCGGGTCTACAGACTCCACAGTGAAAGAAAAGTCTGACGTCTG
>JAFLJL010016626.1:0-2500 GCA_018398815.1 Conus ventricosus
TAACCAAAGTCTCACTCTGCTTCTGCTCGTGGATGTACACTCAAACAAAGGAGCCAAGCTGACGGCATGATTCACGCTGACATTTTCAATCGCAGACGGACCGGCCGACAATCGGAAGCAGACGACTAAATTTCCCACCAATCATGGAGAATGTCACGTGATGGAAGCTGACGATTGGATTTCGACCAATCAGGAGGAGATGTGGCTTCAAATGCGCAGCCCTCCTATGTTACGTTCAGATCAACGGAAGCTCTACTTAGCCCTACAGTCCATGGTCCTTGGACTGAGGTCACGCCATTAACCTTGATCAAAAATCTGTTACATGCACCATCAGCGATGCTGACATCGATGTCATGTTATTCCTTTATTTTCCGCTTCACAATAATATGCACAATGAATTTTGAAAACACACTGATTTTTTGTTTGTTTCTTTTTTTTTGTTTTTTTTTTTGGGGGGGTGCTCTCGCTCTCTCACTCTCTCTCACACACACACACACACACACACACACACACACACAACACACACACACACACACACAAATACACGTAGCCTACGAGCGCGTGCGCACACACACACACACACACACACACACACACACACACACATTCTCTCTTTCTCTCTCTCTCTCTCAACCCCCGCTCGCTAACCCCACCCCCCACCCACCCCACCCCCTTTCACCCCCCCCCCCCATCCCGCCCTCCTTTCCCTATTTTCAGCCCCCTTCTCATTTTTATCTTCCTCTGGCACCAACCCACCCGCCCATCCATCCATCCATCCATCCACCCTCTCCATCCCACGATCAATCCCCTCATCCTGATGATAGGGCTGAAAGTTAAACGGAGGCAGGAAACGCGGGGAGCCTCAGGAACCCTAGCCCAGCAACTGTAGTAACAGCCAATAATAAATAATTCCCAGCCTAACGGCGACGGGCCGGCTGATGGTGGGGTGGGGTGGGATGGGGGATGGATACTGGAACCACCACACTACGGGGCCCAAAATGTCAGCGCAGCAGTTTAGAGCTCAAGAGGTCACTTATCAATGGGGTCTACCCAATCACACACACACACACACACACACACACACACACACACACACACACTCATACACACACACACACACACACACACACACTCACACCCTTCCGCCCACCCTTCCAAAATCAGTCAGCCGCACTTATCCCACTCCTGCCGAACTTGGCAACAATGGCAACCTTCCCATCCTCTATCTCTCCCCCCACCCCCACCCCACCCCTCTCTCTCTCCACACACACACACACACACACACACACACACACACAGAGTTCTACTCCCAACCCAACCTCACCCCCACCCTTTACCCTAGGTCTTTTTCCTTTAAAACAAGGTCAAATCCCTACAGCTGTCTTTTTTTTTTCAAGTGAACTCTGTGTGTGTGTTGAAGGGGGGGGGGGGGGGGGGGATGTGTGTGAGCGGGTAGGGTGGATGATGGAGGGGGATGGGGGGGGGGAGGTTTTGGCTTTATGCATTCGTGCTTGCGCGCGTGTTTGAGTATGTGTGTACAAGTGCATACAACGACTCTGAGTAACCACCTGCCTTTGGAGGAACTCAGAACCCGAGGAAAATAAACAAGATCGGGGGGGCATGGTGGTGACAAGCATGTACATTTATGTGCAAGAACATGTGTCAACTCTCAGCGGTCTACATGAAAGGGACGTCACTTAAAAAAGTCATAGGATTTAAAGTGTTAAAAAAAAAAATGAATAAATAAAATGAAATAAAATGATCTGATGGCATTCTTTGTCAGTAAAAGAAACTAATAATAAAACCTGTGCTGACGTGTGTCAGCATTTTTTGCAACTTGCAAACAGCAGACATCCCCAGGCTGCCTTCTTCTTTTACTCTTCTCCCGCCTCTGTCCTGTTACTTCCCCTCATCCTCCCCCGTTCCCCATTCCCTGGCCCCTCTCTCTCTCTCTTTCACTTTCTCTCTCTCTCTTTCACTTTCTCCAGTGTTGCATATAATTATATTCATCACCTATTCAATCAAACCAGACAGCGGGGGGGGGGAGGGGGGTGAATGAAGAAAGAAGTCAGCGCTTGAAAAAGCCAGTGACAAGGTTTCCACGTGTGCACTGGTGAACTCGGCAAAAAAAAAAAAGACAACACAAACAAAAACAAAAAAAAATGCCGGGGAGTGATGTGGCCCGGGGGGCTCCGTTTTCGAGCATCACACAGACGTCTGTGCCAACCCACCCACCCATCACCAGCCAGCCGCTCATAGCGGCGTTGCCCGCATAGCGAGCGACCCTGACCCAGCTAATGGTCATCCCTGCATCCTCAGCATGGACTGTCCGACTGCCACGACACGCAGTCGCCACCTCCATTTGGTGATGAGGGGCTGCTAGGCAGCTGCATGAACGGCAATCCCTGACCTCTCAATTCTGTCGATTCCGGTAATTGGGCTCAATCGTCTGGTCGACCAGTCCTCCCAACTGCCGACCCCCTGTGCAGATCGCACGTGC
>JAFLJL010016626.1:7500-28147 GCA_018398815.1 Conus ventricosus
AAATGTGTCATAATTTCACATAGTGATGCAGAACTTTAAAAATGTGTCATGATTTCACAGACTGATGCAGAACTTTTTGAAATGTGTAATAATTTCACAGACAGACACAGAAATTTAAAAACGTGTCATAATTTCATAGTGTGATGCAGGCCTTTTAAACTGTGTCATGATTTCAAAGACAACACAGAATTTTTTTTGATGTCATAATTTCACGGATTGTCGCAGAACTTTTAAAATGTGTCATAATTTCACAGATTGATGCAGAACTAAAATGTGTCATAATTTCACAACTGACACAGAAACTCTTAAAATGTGTCATAATTTCACAGACTGATGCAGAACTCTTAAAATGTGTCAGAATTTCACAGATTGATGCAGAACTCTTAAAATGTGTCGAATTCACAGACTGACGCAGAACTTGGAAAAACTGTGTCATAATTTCAGATTGATGCAGGACCTTTAAACTCACAGTCCTAAACTCACAGATTTACAGACTGAGGGCCTGACTGACCCTCCTGTGAGTTCTTGTTTCAAGATCTTGGGTTCCATTCTCACTCAGAATTAATATCTGTTCAGACTCCAGTCCCTTGAAGATCTTTGGAAGACCCTTGGAACTGAGGGTCCTGTGCATGAACGCCTGCAGTATTTAAAAAGTCTTGCATACATGTTAGATCCCATTCCACATTTCAGGAGAGAGTAGCAATCTATCGTGTGCTGGTGGAATGGATGACATGAAAATAAAAACACATGAGTACGGAGTCATGCTGGCGACATCATCCCCCTAGACTGAATGCAGCTACCTGAATGGTAGGATTGAAAAGTCTTATACACAAAAATCTCACACATGGGGACCTCAGAGTTCAAGCTAAACAATTGCTGAGAGAAAGACAGACAGACAGACAAACAGACAAGCAGGTAGGTAGGTAGGTAGGTATGTAGGCAAACAGACAGACAGGCAGGCAGGCAGGCAGATAGAAAGACAGAAAGAGAGAGAGAGAGGAGGGAGAGACAGACAGACAGAATGGCAGACAGGTAGTAAGACATCAGAGGTTAACAGGCTAATGATTGTAAAAAACTCAGCCCTATTTCTGTGGGAAAATGTACGGTGCGCACAATAAGAGTAATAGCATCATCTCATTTGTCAATAAAACCTCTGATGATGGAGAGCAGTCACCTGTGTCGCTAGGAGATCAAATTCTGGCCAGTGATTGGAACCCTTTTGTACATGCCATCTTCCACTCCTATGAAACAACATAACCTGATCTGGCAATAACTTGTGGACCAAGTGATCCCCCAAAGTGTTCCACTTGGGTACACACACTTAAAGCAAACAACAAACAATTTGGTTATAACAGAGGCAAAATATGTTACCTCATTTCCTAACACTGATCATGTCTGGGGACTAAAAAAGAGGCA
The DNA here is from genome assembly GCA_018398815.1 of Conus ventricosus. Lineage (NCBI taxonomy): Eukaryota > Metazoa > Mollusca > Gastropoda > Neogastropoda > Conidae > Conus > Conus ventricosus. The sequence goes on from JAFLJL010016626.1 coordinate 8,917, forward strand.
AAGTATAGAGCTCAGGGCTAGGCTTGCCATGCTTAGTGGTTGGTGCCAACCATCATATCCGACTTCTGCTAACGATCTTTAAAGAACTGCTCTACATGATGTTTGCCTACCAGATGAAAATTGTACAGGCAACAGAAATAGGTAATCATTCCAGAATATTCTTGACAGTCCAATACCTTTCCAGAAGGCTCCTGAAATTGTTTCTGGAAGTTCCATGCACTGGTTTTGCTGTACCACGATTCTCCATTTTTCGATTAAAAAAAACTATATGTCGTCAGGGTTTGGGATGTTTGACTGAGAGTGATTTTATTAATTTTGTCAGAGCTGAAGAACATGGCTCCATTTGGGAACTCTTGTACGGTTTGTACGCACACTGATATTGTGAATGCTTGGTTAGAAGCGAAGACCTTGAGTCTGTTGCAAGAGTGGACCTTTGCTCTGCTTGGACGTGTTTCCACAAAGGTTAAGAACCAGCTCTCGTTGCTCATCTCAGTCACATATACACCTTCTGAAGTGTCCTTAATCTACACCACACTTTGTTCTCAGTCTGGATGTTCCAGGTCCCCCCGTACCCCTCCATCTTACATAGACTTTACTGTGTGTTTTCACCATGTTTATAAGTCCTCAAGAATTTGTATTAACAGACATTGCAGGTCCAACTGGACTCATACTCCGTGCACTACAGCATACCATTTTCCTTCTTGAAAGGATGGGTCAAACTGGACCCACGCTTCACCTAAAGGGCATTGTTTTTGTTCTGCGGTCAATTTTTTCTTCTTTTTTTTTTTGTTTTTTTGGGGGGTAGCATCAGATCAATCCTGTTGCCACAATGAAACCCACTCTTCTCGAGGTCTTGACAGCTGGCTGCCCCATGATGAAACTGATCATTTCTTTCCTTTTTCAAGCACAAACACCAATTTTTGCCAACATACAGCAAATTACATTTTTGAAGATACTTAAAAAGTTTCACAAAAGTAGTTCTTACAGTTCAAGAAATACAGCAAGAACTTCCATGTGTCTGGGTATGGAGATATTCAGGACACACAATGAAGGCTAGAAAGGCTGAAGAAGCCAGTCCTCCCTTCCACCACTGCTCTCATCACACACAGCACCTTCACTGTGGCTTCAATATCTTCAGTGGAAAACAGCTGCAGTGAGTTTGTGAGACTTCAGGGCAGAGCCATGCAACCAAAGCCCACTAACGAGCTGTGTTTGATAAACATGCATCAGCGTATCGCTTTACCTGTCGATAAACCCACCAAGCCAGAGTGTCAACAGCCATGGAAAGCTGGTTGTTAAATGTCAAAGGCAAATAAACTTCATCCTTCTGTCTTGGTGAGAAATTATTATAGAAAAAAAAAAAAAAGAAAGAAAGAAAGAAGAAAAAAAATCTTTTAACACAAAACGTTAGGAAAAGATGGTACACCTCATCACCAGCATGCACATCACTGACAGGTGATGCTCTGTTTGAATTCTCCAACATGACAATGCTGACTAATCAATAAATTGTTGAAGAAATTACTATCTTTAAAATGTAATAATACTAATCACAATAACAACAACAATAGCAATAGTGATAACAACAATGATAGTAATACTAATAAAATGTCCAACAGGACTCAGGAACTGGTCCAGGTATTCATCCATGTCACAACTATCCACACAGCACACTATCCATGTCACAACTATCCACACATGCACACTATCCATGTCACAACTATCCACACTGCACACTATCCATGTCACAACTATCCACACGCACACATCCATGTCACAACTATCCACACAGCACACTATCCATGTCACAACTATCCACACAGCACACTATCCATGTCACAACTATCCACACACGCACACTATCCATGTCACAACTATCCACACTGCACACTATCCATGTCACAACTATCCACACACACACTATCCATGTCACAACAATCCGCATCACACACTATCCTATGTCCAACTAATCCACACTGCACACACTATCCATGTCAACTATCCACACTGCACACTATCCATGTCACAACTATCGCACCCACACACTATCCATGTCACAACTATCTCACACTGCACACTATCCATGTCACAACTATCCGCACTCACACACTATCCATGTCACAACTATCCATCACTGCACACATCCATGTCACAACTATCCACACTGCACACTATCCATGTCACAACTATCCACACTGCACACTATCCATGTCACAACTATCCACACGCACACTATCCATGTCACAACTATCCACACAGCACACTATCCATGTCACAACTATCCACACAGCACACTATCCATGTCACAACTATCCACACAGCACACTATCCAGTCACAACTATCCACACTGCACACTATCCAGTCACAACATATCCACACTGCACACTATCCACGTCACAACTATCCACACATCGCACACTATACCACGTCACAACTATCCACATCACAACACACTATCCATGTCACAACTATCCGCATCACACACTATCCATGTCACAACTATCCCACCACACACTATCCATGTCACAACTATCCACACCACACACTATCCATGTCACAACTATCCACACCACACACTATCCATGTCACAACTATCCACACTGCACACACCCACTCAAACATATCCACACTGCACACTATCCATGCACAACTATCTGCACCATCACACTATCCATGTCACAACTATCCACACCACACCCTATCCATGTCACAACTATCCACACTGCACACTATCCTGTCACAACACACACACTATCCATGTCACAACTATCCACACCACAACACCTATCCATGTCACAACTATCCACACCACACCCTATCCATGTCACAAACACACACACCCTATCCATGTCACAACTATCCACACCACACACTATCCATGTCACAACTATCCACCACAGCAACACTACCATCACAACTACCACACCACACACTATCCACAACTATCCACACCGCACACTATCCATGTCACAACAATCCACACCACACACTATCCATGTCACAACTATCCACACAGCACACTATCCACGTCACAACTATCCACACAGCACACACTATCCACGTCACAACTATACCCACAACCGCACACTATCCACGTCACAACTATCCCACACCCACACTATCCATGTCACAACTATCCACACGCACACTATCCATGTCACAACTATCCACACGCACACACTATCCACGTCACAACTATCCACACGCACACTATCCACTGTCACAACTATCCACACTGCACACACTATCCATGTCCACTCAGATCTACACCACACACAATCAGAATTATCTGCACCACACACTGTTCATGCCAGAACTGTCTGCACCAGTACTCCTCATGCCAATGTCTCACAACTACCACATGCCAGACACTATGCACATGGTACACTCATCAGAAGTCTAGCACCACAGCACTAATCATGCAACTGTCTGCACCACACACTGTCATGCCAGAACTGTCTGCACCAGGTACTATGCCAAACAACACATGGCACTGCAACTCTATCCATTCAGACTCTCTTACATTGACAACACAAATGTCAGAGCTATTTACACCACACACTTTCCATGTCAAAACTATGTACACTACACACTAAACAAGTTGAACTGTCTACACCACTATGTACACTGCACACTAAACAAGTTTGAACTGTCTACACCACTATGTCACTGCACACTAAACAAGTTTGAACTGTCTACACCAAACCATGTCCATGTCAAAATGATCTTTACACCACACACTAAGTGAGAACTATCCACACCATGCACTATCCATGTCAGGTGAAAGGATTATATACACATCAAAGCACACAAACCCACACTTTATCCATGTATTTGAATACCAAAAGTTACATCTATGTCAAATTATCCACACAACACATTTTTGTGTCAAAAAAGTACTTGTCAAATGTGTATTTATTCATCATCACAGTTCCTTTCTCCTGCATATTGAAATGATTCCATGATGAATCATCACTGGATTAATTGATTCCCCCCCACCCCCCCCCCCCCCCCCCCCCCCCCCCCCTTTTTTTTCCTCCCCTTATTTAGCAATATCCAGAAATTTTTATTCCGATTCTTCAGACTTTATTTGTGTTTTGCTGTGTATGTGTGGCTGCGTGCGTGCGTGCGTGCGTGTGCATGCAAGTGTGTGTGCGCGCCTCTGTGTTGTGTGTGCATATATACTGGGGTGCAAGTGCCATTCCACCAATTCTGAAACCATCCCAGAAACCCTGAAAATTAAATATAATCTTTTTTTTTTTTTCAAATGAAACAATCCTGACATTATTTACACGCAACTCTATTAACAATGATTTACATTCAAAAGCTCTGTTTACAGATTATGTATACATGTATATAAACACACACTGAGTTTTTGTTGACAGTATACTGGCTATATTAATGGTTAACTAGAAAAGAAGAATACTCACTTTCCAACTTATTGTTAATATTCAGTAACATAAAATGTAGGCATGATTACTACCCAAATAAAACAAAGTAATAGACCTACTCACAGAGTAAATACTGTACCATCAACAGTAACATGTTTCAAACCCACATTCATAAGATTCTTGATCACACCCACTGGGTCGCTCTTTGTTTTGTTCTGGTACAAGTTGCAGTGGTGGCCTCCCTTCAAGCTACATGTTATCCATCATCATAGTATACACACTTACACCAGAGCTGGATCCCCGAGCATGAGAACTTGATTTTCCCCCCCACTGGAGCCATATTTCAACCACACAGCACACAACAGTATACTGTCAACGCTGATCTTCTGGCACCTAAGTTTGTCCTCCTCTCAACTGTTACCCAAGTTCGTCTGGCCATTCCCATTTCCAGCGATTATGTAGATGGTTTTTGATGATTCATTAGAAGATATCAGCAGCTATGGATTCCCCCCCCCCCCCCCCCTCCTATAGATAAAGCTAACTGAGCAGACTCTCCCTCAGCTGCCGCCCCCCCTCCCCCCCCCCCCCCCCCTTCCCCTTCTGACTCAACTGTTAGCCATTTTCAAATTGCTTTAACTTCCCCACTAAAGTATTTCTAGTAACTACAACAGTGTTTATACGATTTTGTTAAAAAAGTTAACAAAATGTCACGGAAAGCTGCTTGTTCTTTTCTGGATATCCATTTTGTATTGAATCATGCAGCACCAAATGAACATTTCGGAAGATGAATATCAAACAGAATTTTACTTCTATCAACATCTATAGTGATCATGAAAATACCACACCACATTCCTGTAGATTCAGAGAGAAGAGAACCAAAACTGAAATTCCATATTTTTGTTTTTATAATATATATATATATATATATAATATAATATATATATATATACACACACACACACAAAAAGTGTAAATGAGAAGTGTGTGTGTGTGTGTGTGTGTGTGTGTGTGTGTGTGTGTGTGTGTGTGTGCGCGCGCGCGTGTGCATGGGGGGGGGGGGGGGGGGGGGGGGGGGGGGTGGGGGGCTGTGGCTTTGTGTAGTGTCTGCATGCCATTAGAGAGAGAGTGAGAGAGCAAGGTATGAGAAAGAAAACAGAGAGAAACACAAAGAAAGAGAGGATCAAGAACTGAAGAAGTCATAGCGATAAAAGTGATTAAAAAAAAAAAAATTAAACTGGATGAAGACAACGGAGGGAAGAGTGAGGAGGGGTATCGAAATCAATGCAGGCTGCCTATGTCCCCCACCCACCATGCAGGCCTGTGACTGAGTGGGTGGGAGTGGATGGGGGAGTCAGACAGACTAATCCAGCACAGACCCACCACCACCAGGCCCTGGACCCCCAACTTCCCCCTGCTGAGATGCGACAACAAAGCCAATGGCGACAAGAAACAGCACCGCCACACGCCTCAGTAGCCTGAACGTTAACAAAATCATTGAATATCATACTAGTAACTTCATTGCCACGGCTGGAAATAGGAGACGGGGTGGTGTGGAAACGCCGACAACCTGGCCAAACCAGTTTCTTCTCAATTCTTTTTCAAATATTCTTTTTTTTTTCTTTTTTTTTTCTCCTCTCGTTTGATTCGATTTACAAGATTGATACAGAAAGAAGCTCAACACACTTGAGACGCATCATTTCCTCCTTTGATAAGTGCTTCCCTATACATAACTCATCTTGGCAACTTTGAAATGCCCCGGCTGGAAATTGTTGCCAGTGTATCTGCACGATTCAATGAATATGATTATTCCTTCAAGCCTGGTTTTTTTTTCCTCCTTCCTTTTTTCTTAGGAGATAGGAGACAGGGAAGGGGTGTGGGCTTGGGTGGGGGGTAGGGGGGGGGGGGATGGAGTGGAAAAATGGAAGGGGTATTAATATTTAAGAAGGTGGGGATGCTATCCAAATTTTGCAGATAAGTGTGGGGGTAGAGGTTTCATGGGCTCAGAAGGAAGAAAGTAGGGTGTGGAAAGACAGAGAAAGGGAAAGAGTGTGTTCAGTAAATTACGATAAAAACAAGGAGAAAACTAACTATACAAGAGAGGTAGGTAGGTAGGGAGGGAGGGACAGAGAGAGAGAGAGAAGAGAGAGAAGAGAGAGAGAGAAGAGAGAGAGAGAGAGAGATGAACTAACACACACAAAAAAGTGCAGAGAATGAAGCAAACAGAAAACCACAGAGTGAGAGAAGCAGTTTTCTTTATTAAAAAAAAAAAAAAAAAAAAAAAAAAGGGGGGGGGCGCAAGAATGAAGCAGAAAAGCAAACAGACAGACAGACAGACCAAGAAAAACAGGAAGATGAAAAAAAAAAAAAGAACTTTTTTTTTTCTCTCATTGTTTTAAACTAGTTTCACAGATGCAAGTAAACTACAGAACTACCTGATCAGAGCAAACAAGAAAACATTACATCCTTGACATTATCCACACCCCAAAAACAGCAGCAAAGAGAGTGGAGGGTAGGGAAAGGGGGGGGTGAAGAACAACCCACCCCCCCCCCCCCCTCTCCAATAACAGCCCAGCAAACGTGAATGAATTATTGCTTCTGCCTGCAGATGCTGAATGAACAGTGCATCCACCCCCTCCCTCTGTCAATACACCGCCTCCCTCCAAACTGAGTTTTTTTTCTCTCTCTCTCTCCTGTCTGCAGGGAGCAAGTACATTATACCATTTGTGTGCCCCCACCTCCCTCCTGCTCCACCTTCACATCACTCCCCTCCCCCCCCCCCCCCCCCCCCCCCCCCCTCCTTTCCCTTCCTCTTTCTCTGGCCTCTCTCTTTTCTCTACAAGCTCATACACATCTGATGCTTACTTTCACAGTCAATACTATATTTTGTCAAAAGAAAGAATCAACGGGAGCCAGAGAGAGAGTCAGAGAGAGAGAGAGAGAGAGAGAGAACAGACAGAGACAGAGACAAGACACACACACACACACACACACACACACACACACACACACACACACACACACAGAGCTGGGGAACAGAGAGAGAGAAAAAAAAAAAACATACAAAAACACTAGAAACAGAAAAACAGCCAGACTGACAGAAACAAAATAAGAAAAAGAAAGCCAACACAAAACAAAAAACAAAACAAAAACCCACAGAAAAGCACAAGGACAAAAAAAAAAAAAAAGACAGCAACTCTCTACAAGTGCAAACATGTCCCTAATTCTTGGTTCACAAATCAAAAGCAGCAGAACATTCCCAAACTAAATTAATGAATAAATAACCAACACACAATAAAACAATGGTCGCTTTGCAGACCTGGCAAGTCGATGAGTCTTTTGTAGACGGAGAGGAAGGCAGCCTCAGCAGCTTTGCTCCTCTTGGACAAGGAGTCCACCTCCGACTGGAAGCTCTTCAACAGCGGGGCCACTAAACTTGCGAATGTCCTGCACACATCGACACACACAGCCCCACATTACACAGTGACCACAAAGAGTACACCAACATCCATCGTTTTTAACAGCCTCGAGGGCCTTCAAAATAAATACGTTAGGTAAAACTAAAAGGATAACGTTCACCCTCAAGGGTCTTCAAAATAGATATGTTAGGTTGAGGATAACGTCCAATAGCCTAAAGGCCATGGGGGCAGTAAGAATAATGTCCAACAGCCTAAAGGCCATGAGGATACGTCCAACAGCCTAAAGGCCATGAGGATACGTCCAATAGCCTAAAGGCCATGAGGATACGTCCAACAGCCTAAAGGCCATGAGGATACGTCCAATAGCCTAAAGGCCATGAGGATACGTCCAATAGCCTAAAGGCCATGAGGATACGTCCAACAGCCTAAAGGCCATGAGGATACGTCCAACAGCCTAAAGGCCATGAGGATACATCCAACAGCCTAAAGGCCATGAGGATACATCCAACAGCCTAAAGGCCATGAGGATACATCCAACAGCCTAAAGGCCATGAGGATACGTCCAATAGCCTAAGGCCATGGGGTGAAGTGCTGGAGGTTCACCATGTCTGAGATACTGCACAATGGAAGGCGAAATCATCCTTTCCTTCTACCGCCTTAACCTTTCCTGGCCAGAACCAGGTTCCCACTTACGGTCAGGTGGACAGAGAGGGTCTTCAAATCACAAAAGCCTGATCTGCCAGCCAGACCATTTTCACCAGAGAAATGATGGACAGACAGGCAGACATGACAAACACACTGGAACAGAGAGACTGAAAGTAACAGACAGAAAGAAGTAACAGACAGACAGACAGAAGTAACAGACAGACAGACAGACAAGCAGACATACATGAACTGATTCTAGTTCTAGTCCACCCATAACATAAACTAGCAGGCAGAACTGGTCATCTATTTTAATATCCTGAGAGAAACAGATAGATGGATGAATGAATACACAGACTGGTTGACAGGCAGATAACTCGCAGCAGACAGACAGATAGTTCAACAGATTGATACACAGACAGATGAAGAGACAAATCAAACCCACAGACTATGTAAGATCCAATGAGCACATGTGGCTCAGCGAACACAAGACACAAAAAAAAAAAGGAAAGAAAAAGGAAAGAAGAAAAAAACCATCAACACTGCACAAGCCCTTGGAACTAAAAAAAAAACCAAAATCATGTATGCACAGGCTCAATTTGTCTCATTTGTCATACTCTGATACTATCAAAGAAAACAGAACAAACATGAATAACAACAATATTAAGAATTATGTTGATAAAAAAGAAAATATTAATAATAATAATAATAATAATGATAATGATGATGATGTTGATGACGCTGCTGCTGCTGCTGATGATCATGAACACTGACTGCGTGCTTTTTCTCTTGTGATCTCAAGTTAAAGTGCTTTACATGAATCTATCACTTACAAAGGATATGAATATTACAGGAAAAGAAAATGACAAAACAAAAAGTTGGCACTCCATCCACTCTGACAGACAAACAGAGAGACAGAGAAGGTAAGTCTTTAGGACACTACTCTTTCAGTTTCTGACAATGAATGAATTCAAACAAACGTGACGACTCTTCTCAGAAATGGTACCCGCTGGCCACAAGAGACAGATGTAGCGAGTCCAAAATACATCCACACCCACACTCACACAAACACCAAAATACACCCACACCCACACAAACACACACAGAGGCACGCAACGTTTCACCTCCTCTCACCCCTCCTCCTCCAATCTCCCCACCAACCTACTCACTCGTCAACATCACGGCCACCCCCACTCTTTCCTACCTCCTCCCCCTATTCCTCAAACTTCTTCACCATCACGGCCATCCCCACTCTTTCCTACCTCCTCCCCTATTCCTCAAACTTCTTCACCATCACGGCCACCCCACTCTTTCCTAGCTCCTCCCCCTATTCCTCAAACTTCTTCACCATCACGGCCACCCCCACTCTTTCCTACCTCCTCCCCCTATTCCTCAAACTTCTTCACCATCACGGCCACCCCCACTCTTTCCTACCTCCTCCCCTATTCCTCAAAACTTCTTCACCATCACGGCCACCCCCACTCTTTCCTACCTCCTCCCCCTATTCCTCAAACTTCTTCACCATCACGGCCACCCCCACTCTTTCCTACCTCCTCCCCTATTCCTCAAACTTCTTCACCATCACGGCCACCCCCACTCTTTCCTACCTCCTCCCCCTATTCCTCAAACTTCTTCACCATCACGGCCACCCCCACTCTTTCCTACCTCCTCCCCCTATTCCTCAAACTTCTTCACCATCACGGCCACCCCCACTCTTTCCTACCTCCTCCCCTATTCCTCAAACTTCTTCACCATCACGGCCACCCCCCTCTTTCCTCCCTCCTCCCCCCTATTCCCAAACTTTTTCACCATCACGGCCCCCCCACTCTTTCCTACCTCCCCCCCTATTCCTCAAAACTTTTTCTCCCCTCCTCCCCTTTTCCCAAACTTCTTCCCATCAGGCCCCCCCCCCCCACTCTTTCCTACCCCTCCCCTATTCCCTCAAAACTTTTTTTCCACCATACCGGCCCCCCCCACTTTTTCCTCCCTCCTCCCCCATTCCTCAAAACTCGTTGACGGGGGTAGGGGGCTGTCCTCTGGCGTCATCAGCTTTGTTCCGCAGTCCACCACTTTCCCCCCCCCCCCCCCCCCCCCCCCCATACCCCCCCCTCTCCTTTCTGAAAACCATGTAACCATTGATAAAGAGTCACAGCTCCTACTAAACTCGCTGCGGGGCTCACACACAACGAGGAGGGTTTTCAGAAAGGGGGGGGGGGGGGGGGGGGGGGGGGGGGGGGGGGGAAAGGGTATTTTAACAAAAAAGTTTTTTTTTTTTAAAATTTAAAAAAGAAAGACTCTCTTAACCATACACCGCGTTCATCAAAAAAAATTTGGGGGGATGATCTAAAGTTTAACACTGCTTCAAAAACACAAAAACCTAAATATGTGGAATTTCCTTTCAAAGTACCCCCCCGAAATTACTTTGGGTCCCCTCCCAAAGAGCCCAAATTTTTCCCTGACATTGACAAATGGAAAGCCCCCCGCTTCCCTTTTTTTTCCCTCCTAACTTTTTTTTACCAAAATATTTCTAACAGAAAAATGAACACCGCCATCAGGGTTATCTCTCTCTCCCCTCTCTCTCCTCTCTTCTTCACCATCACGGCCACCCCCCTTTTTCCTACCCCCCCCCCCCTACCTCAAAACCTTTTTCCCCCGGGGTAAGGCTTCTCCCCCCCCCCCCCTCCTCACGACGTATGTGCACACGCACTCAAACAGCACACACACCTAAAACAAAACACACCACAAAAACACACACACACACACACACACACACTGTTACCCAGAAAACAAGCAGACACAGCAAACATTCCCTGAAACCCTGTCGCATAATTTTTCCGCTTCTTTTGGAAACCCCTTTGTTTCATTTTCCACCATCCTCCCAAGGTACAACAACTGTCGTTGGACAAAAACTCTGAACGAATTAATAAAAAAAAAAAAAAAAAAAAAAAAAAAAAACCAAAAACCGCAACGAAAACTAAGTCTCTTCACCTACATTGATACCATACCGCCAAACCCCCTTTTTTCCCCTTTCCCCCTCCTTCCCCCCCCCCCCCCCCCCCCCCCCCCCCCCCACACACACACCCCACACACCATCAAACGTCGCCCCCAAATTCCCCTTTCCTTGTTGCAGTACCGGTTTTCGGGGGTGTAATAGTAGCTTCCTACCATCGATGGACGGGGGAGCGGGGGGAAGGGCGGACGACAGACGGATGGACGACGGGGGGGGGGCTTGGGGGGGGGGGGGGGGGGGGAGGAGAGGGACCAGGGAAAGTCGACCTATCTGTCTGACGTTAACGCGGGTTTGACTCGGTTTTACATTTGTTGCTCGGGGCCAAAACACCGAGAAGTTGTCATCAAACTCTCAAACCCCCCCCCCCCCCCCCCCCCCCACACACACCCCACACACACTGATGGCAGTCCCCAAACAGTGAGCAGGAAAGCAAAGGAGGGTGGATGGGGGGAGGGTGGGGGAGGAGTGTTGTCTTCACTTCGACAGTCCAATCGGGGCCCCCCCCACCATCTATCCCCCCGCTCACATACAAAGCGAAAATTTTAAAGGAACAAAGCAGGGGGGGGGGGGGTGGGGGTGGGGGGGGATGGAAGAGCTTTTGCTTAATTTAGCAAACAACCCAGGCGATGGGGAGGCAGACCCAGAAAACCTTGTACAAACGTGTAATGAGAGAGAGAGCGAGGAGAGAGCAGAGAGCGAGAAAAGAGAAAGAAGGCGATGGCAAGACAGAACACAAGACAGACAGCCCACCCATAGACAGACACAAAGCACAGCGCCAGCGACTATGTGTATGTGTGCGAGCGGAGAGGGGGGATGAAATCTAGTAGGCGGACGGTTAGAGAATAGAGGGGGGTGGGCGGGAAGGGGTGGGAAATATTTAGACACAAGCCTTTTTCACCTACACAGCTGAGAGGGAAGGGATACCGGCAAGTAAGACAAGAGTCCATTTCTCCAAACGTGAGTGCTACATTGAACAGTTCACCTACACACACACGCACACACAGTTGAGAGAGAAGAGGGGTTCCTATGTCACGTGAGGGTATGCCTTCCAGCGTTCGTCATCTCACACACTAGTAACAGTGTTTCTTGCCCCAAAACACTGTCATTTAAACAGATGATTTTTATATCCTCGTCGCAAACACAAAAACAAAAACTCAACAAACAAACAGGACATCTATTTACAACACTGTGACCATAACAATTTTAGTCTGTCATGGGACCAGAGTACTACACAGACATATTTTCATAATCATCTGTCCATGTACCAATCTTTCCATCGATTCATCTATATTCATCCACTCCCTCACACCCACCACCCCACACACACACGACGCACGCAGCACGCCCACAACACCACACACATTCATACTACACACATTTACATTAAACGAATGCTATAATCTATAAGTGATAATATAAGAGATGTTGCGCCAACTCATATCTGTGCGCATCTGCTGCCATCACACACAAGTGGGTTAAGCAGGAAGGAACGAGATCATGGCGGGACGAATGGAGGAGGAGACGGTACGCGTGAGGAAAAGAGACTACGAGCATTAATTTCCATGTTTAAGGGCCAGCAGCACGAGGCGCCCACGTCACGGCTGTCACCTTGTCAAACATCAATTTTTTGATTACAAGTTTAGGGGGGGGGGGGCGGGGGGGGGATCTAAAATAAAAACAACAACTTCTAAAGGAATTTTACATAGTAGGAACTGACCACCCCACACACCATACAATACAACCATCAATTCTTTACATAAAATCATGGATCCACATGTGCCAGTCTTTCACAGCACTGAACACAAAGAAAGAAAAAGACGAAGAACCACACCCCCCCCACCCTCCATCCTGCACCCCCCCAACACAAACAAACTAAGCAGTAAAGCAAATCGAATTTTCAGGTGGAATATTTTGAACTGGGTTTCCAAGTATAGAGCCTGCTGGGAAACCCAAAATCCTGTTCGCCATGAAGTCCCCGTATTCTGTAACATGATGTCAAGATTGTGAGTGGGGACATCACATGGGACCTCATCACGGCCACTCTTTTTCTCTCTCACCTCGTAGAAGATACCCACCGTCCCCCCCGATGTAACGAGCGGCCTGCGCTGTAATCGGCCAAAAACATGTTTTCTCTTGTAAGATCAGTGGCTACTGAGGGAAGGAGGGAGGCTGGGGAACCGGGGAACAAGGGAGAGAAGAGAGAAGAGAGACCGCGGAGAGAGAGAGAGCGCAGGAGATGCTACCTTCCTGCACAGACAAAGACACACACAAAAATATATAACAACAAAAACCAGAGAGGAAAAAAGGTCCACTCAGCCTGCAGAGGGGGAGGCGGAGTGGCAGGTGCGATGCGGGGTGGCCCCCCCACCCCCCCCCCGGGCAGTGTCATAAAGGCACCTGCTTACCTCGCAACATCTAATTTGCTGCTTTCAGATGTGTTTTCCACTACGTTTTCTATACATTATCAGTGGGGGGGGACCAAAAATCAGAGTGTGGAGGAGGCGTCCGCAGACTTCCGCCCCCATCCCAAAAAATGTGAAAAATCACTGAAAAAAAGGCCCACTGAATCACCTGATAAGAGAGAGAGAGTGAGAGAGAGCGAGGGAGACTGGAGAGACAGACAGACAGAGAGAGATGAGAGATAGACTGAGAGACGACACGACCACGACAGGACAGTCTAAAACAGAGGACTGAGACAGCCAGACCTGACAGGAAGACAGCCAACAAGCAGAGATGGGGGAGTCCGCGACCCCCCTAGACCGAGTGAGCGAGAACTCTGTATCCCCCCCCCCTCTGTAGATACGAACAAGAGAGCCACCAGACAGAGAGGGGGCTCGTGTGTTCCCTGTTATATGTTCCGGGGGAGAGAGAGAGCTGGGGCGGGGGGGGGGGGAGATGAGGCATGGAGCCAATAAAAATATATCCCCACCACCGGCCCTCATTCAACGCGAAAAAGACAAGGGAGACAACACAAGAATGACCTGAACGAAAAGCAAACGACACCCACAGGAAATTGACCGAGAGTACGAAACAGAGACAGAGAGACAGAGGTGGGAGTGTGGAAGAGAGAGAGAGAGATGAGCGGCGACGAGGAGAGAGGAGAGAGAGGAGAGAGAGAGAAGATGAGAGAGAGACCCACCCTCTAACGGAACAAGCGTATTGCCCAGGCCGGCCCCCCCTTCCCTGCTCTACACTACTGGAGAGAGAAAAAATCCGGCATTTTTGGGGGGCGGAGTGAGTGGCGCAGTGAAGGCGAGCGCGCACCGGCTGTGCCTTCACAGCATCTACTTTTTTTAACTTCAACCAATCCTTCGACTGCTTCCACATACTGATCGACAGACTTCAATTAGGTTTCCCCATCTTCTTGGAGAAAACTCAGGAGGAAGGAGGCGTTTCCGGAACCACCCACACACACACCACCCACACCCCACCACAGAGGAGAGGGAAGCGAGGAGAGAGACGGATGCGAGCGCGGAGAGGAGAGAGAGAGCAGGCGCGAGAGCGAGCGTGTCCACCCCCCCCCCCCTCCCCCCCCCCTTCTAGACAGATAGACAGACAGACAGACTGACAGCGGAGCCAAACCAGAGACCAGAGGGACTTTGAGGACGGACTTTGAGCACAGAGACAGAGAGAGACCGCGACACATAGAGGAAACCAGAGAGCTTAGTGACGGAACAAAACACAACAAAAACTGAGGCCATCCCGTAGATTAGAGGCAATGACCATGCCTGACAACGAACGTACAGTGAGTGCTCTACTTACGCAGCCTGCGCGTTGAACGGGCCACACACACATACATACACACCCGGTCTGCTACAACACTGGGCGGCCCCGGCGGCGGCCTAAACCAAAACCCGGGATAGGGGTGACAAGGGAAAGGTCGTCTTCGACGTCACCGCCCGGTGCTCACCCCCTAAAACACCCACGCGTAGCCCCCCCCCCCCCCCCCCCCCCCCTCCCACCCCCCCCCCCCCCCCCCCCAACCCATGGCTTTCACCCCAAAGAATACCCACCGCTGCCGGCCGTTCAATCTGTTTCATCCCTTACATCCCCTAGGAGCACTGAGAGCGGACACGCCCCAAATGGGGGGGGGGGGGGGGGGGGGGGGGGGACAACCGGGCAACCAAAAGACCTAGATTGGGGAGAGGGGCGGCTACGAGGGATGGGTGGGGCTAGGAGGGAGGAGAGGGGGAGGTGGGGGAGAGAGCGAGCGGGAGAGGGAAGCCGGAGACGCAGACAGCCCGCCAGAGCGACAGCACAGTTGGGTGGTAGAGTTGAGAGCGAGAGCGAGAGAGAGAGAGAGAGAAAGAGACAGGAGACAGCATCGACCGAACAGCAGCTACAGTAGACCCCCATGCCAGACCGACAGGCCACAGGCAGGCAGAGACCCGGGGGGGGGGGGGGGGCGAGATGATGACCGTAGCCACCAGGAGAAGGCCGATGGGGGCAGCGTGGGGGTTGGGAGGGAAATAAGACAAATACTTGATTCGCCGGAACGATGGAACCAGCATATTGCTAATTTTTCACCTGTCCTTCGCTTCCAGATGCGCTTTTATAAGGGAAATAAATAAGAGAGAAGCGCCGAGAAGAGAGAGAGAGTGAGTCGAGATGACGCGAGAGCGAGAGAGCGTAGATGCCGAGGCAAGAGGAGACATCGAAGAGAGAGGAGATGGAGGAGATGAGAGAGTATGAAAGAGAGAGAGAGAGAGAGAGCGGAGAGAGAGAGCGAGAGCCAGAGGGACTGAGAGCCATCAACAGAAGAGAGAGATGGAGTGAGAGAGAGAGGCAGACCGCCCGAGAGGAGCGACAGAGCGCGAGCGAGAGAGAGACGAGAGAGACCGACGAGAGAGAGAGCGAGGAGGAACGAGACAGACGAGGAGAGAGAGAGAGGGCGAGCAGCGAGGGAGAGCGAGCGAGAGAGTCGTTCATGGACTGGAAATCCGGGAGGGATAGCCCGTGTTCTGGATTTTCGTTATTTGTCTGTAATTAATGTGCGTGTGTGTGTTGGTGCTGTGCGCGAGAGAGCAAGGAGGAGGCGGAGGAGGAACACCCACACAACACACCACCACAACAACCAAACACCCACACACACACACAACATCACCCACCCACGAGAGAGAGGAGTGACGAGAGAGCGAGCGACGAGCGAGAAGAGAATGTGAGCGAGAGAGAGGCGAGCGCGAGGCAGGCCAGGCCACAGAGTGGGTGGGCGGAGGAGAGAGTCAGGAGAGAGAGACACGAGATACAAAAGAGAGAGAGGACTCGCTTCAAGTGAGAGGCCCATGCGCGAGGGATGCATACGCTTGGATTTTCGTTCTTTTTCTGTACAAAATGAGTGCGAAGAAGCGCAGAGAGAGAGCGAGAGAGAGCGAGAAGGAGAGAGAGAGAGAGCAGCGACAGAAAAGACCGGACAGGCAGTACCGACAGAGACTGAGAGGCAGGCAGAGACAGCCACCCGACCCAACACCAGACATACCGCGCCACGACCACAGAGACAGAACACAGAGGAGACAGAGCCAGACACAGACCGACTGACAGCGTGAGTGTGTGAGTGAAATGGGTTTCTGAGTCCTTCGCCGTCTGTTCTGGAGGGAGCGATGGAGTCCCTGCACCCTCCAAAGAGGGACAGAGCACAGCGCCTGACACGTTTCCGGAGAAGAGTCTTCCCAACGCGTGCTCCTGATGGTGCCTCAAGACTCCCAACGGCGAAG
The DNA here is from genome assembly GCA_018398815.1 of Conus ventricosus. NCBI lineage: Eukaryota > Metazoa > Mollusca > Gastropoda > Neogastropoda > Conidae > Conus > Conus ventricosus. Next base: position 26,085 of record JAFLJL010016626.1, read on the forward strand.
CCAGCCACAGAGCATGCCGTTCCGGGAGAGACGTCTCCCCAACGATGTGTACTCACAACCACCCGCTTTGTCTCGACGGACGATGTGAAGTCGATCCGGGGATAATCCGTAATCGGCGGGGCTTTCTCGTCCACCGCCCCAACCCGTCGGACACAGTCCCTGCCCTGAGACACGAGATCGTGTACTTGTCATGCCAATAGTTTCCGGACGGGGAGATGACCATTTGCTGACTGGATTTTTTTTTTCTATTATTCAACACCACGGGGACTGTGCTGGGGGGCGGGGAGGGGGGTGGGGTGGGAACTTTTTATTTGTTTGCCCTTGACGGGCGTTAGGTCTCGAGTTCGAAGAACGGAGTTTTAAAATCTCATTTTCGGAGGCCTGACAGGCCGCCCGAACCAACCGAACCCAGACGATGAAGAGCTGTGGATGTTCATTGCGCATGTGAGAAATGGGGCCAGGTGACACGAGTTCCCACCTCCGTCTGTGTGTGAGTGTGTGAGTGTGTGTGTGTGGTGGGTGTTGGGTGTGTGTGTGTGTGTGTGTGTGTGTGAGTGTGTCTGAGTGTGGTGTGTCCCTCCCAATCCCACAGAATATGTTTATGAAGTAAACCCGAGTGCTCCCCCCCACAACCGAAGAATGTGTGAAGACTATTCGCCGAGAGAGAGAGAGAGAGGGAAGAGAGAGAGAGAGAGAGAGAGACGATAATGTTGCTTTATCGCCAGCCGACGCCCAACGGCCACCTTCAGGGCTGTACCACGTGGAGAGAGCGAGAGCGAAAGGCATACTTCCATCATGATGTTGAAAAAGGAGCGGGGTTGTTAGAGAGCGAGAGAGAGAGAGATGTGGGGAGAGAGAGAGAGAGAGAGAGATGCGAGAAAGATTTCTTTCATCATGATGATGAAAAAAGGAAGCGGGGTTGCAGCGAAGAGAGAGAGAGCCGAGTGACGGAGAGGAGGAGAGCGAGAGCGAGAGAGAAGAGAGAGAGAATTCATCATCCATGATGATGAACAAGGAGCGGGGAGCGAAGAGAGAGAGCGAGAGAGCAGAGCGAGAGAGAGATACTTATCCATGATGATGCAACCCGGAGAAGCGGGTGTGCAGCGAGAGAGAGAGAGCGGATTGTGGCGAGAGAGAGTGAAGGTGTGAGAGCTGTGGAGAGAGAGAGAATTCTATCATTTCATGATGGCTGAACAAGGAGCGAGGGTGCCAGAGCTGAGAGAGAGAGAGGAGAAGAGGAGAGAGAAAGCAGAGAAGAGCTGAGGTAGAGTGCGAGCTGAGATGGATGGAGAGATGAGAGAGAGCAGAGAATTATTCATCATGATGATGAACAAGGAGAGGCGGGAGCAGAGGAGGAGACCGAGGAGCTGAGGCGCGAGCAGAGCGAGAGATAGAGAGGAGAGAGAGCAAGAGAGAGAGAGAGCGCGCGGAATTCTTATCATGCTGCGTGACAAAAGGGAGCGGGGTGCAGAGAGAGAGAGAGAGAGGAATTCTTCATATGATGCTGCCCCCGGCAGCGGGGGTGCAGAGAGGAGAGAGAGCGATGAGAGAGGCTGGATGAGAGAGCGCGAGAGAGCGAGAGTGAGGGTGGGCGGGGTGGGAGAATATCGGAAATTCTTAATGATTATGAAGAAGGAGTGGGCAGAGGAGAGCAAGAGATGGAGAGAGAGAGCGAGCGAGGGAGGTGGGGGGGGGGGGGGGAATCCGGTGCAACTGAATCCCAGTGACCAAAGTCCTCGCGGCGAAAGTCCAAAGGTCCGCGACGGAATCACAGGCATGACAAGAACGCGCCACCAGAGATGACTTCCCCTTCCTTCTTTCTCCCCCCCCCCGCCCCAATTAGTACACACGCGCGGCGCGCGGCACGCCTCCCCACCCTACAACACAACCCTACACCACACACTACAATACACACACAACACCACACAACACACAACACTAATTCTTATATGGAAACCAAAAAAGTTAGATTAATAAGACCAAAAATATTTCTTTTCCTTCGCTCTTTTTTCAACTAGACCTTCTTTTCTTTCCTGTCCATACACCTTAATGCTGGGTTGCGA
>JAFLJL010016627.1:10000-12500 GCA_018398815.1 Conus ventricosus
TAGGCTGGCCATGTGGAGTGTCTTGGTAGGTCTGGATGGGGACTGCTTAGTCTTCAGTTGCTCATGGAAAATTGGTATCAACCTCGTATTAAAACACACACACACACACACACACACCACATATTGGGTGAGCCACCGAATGACGTGGATGGCACTGAAGGTGGGCTTCACGCGCGCCGACACGTGTGCCTGTACGCCCATCTTGTCCAACATCCTACCGAACGAAGAAGAACGCACGCACTGCTTCAATACCCAGGGGAGAGAAGAGAAGAGACTTACTTACACATAGACTTTGATGCTCCCGTGTCTTGCGACGCATGAGGCAGTCAAGGCGCTCCACTGTGCACGGTCCTCAGCCAGTGTGGTAGTGTCACTCCATCCTCTGTCAACGAGTCTGAGGTCTCTTTCCACTGTCTGTCGCCAGCTCATCCTGGGTCGTCCTCTTTTTCTCTGGCCTGCTGGGGTCCATTTAATGGCCTGGTTTGCAGGTCTTGAAGAGGGTAATCTCAAGACTTGACCCAGCCAGTGGAGGCGCCGTCGGCAGACATGGTTGACACGGGGAGCTGTTTGGACCCCTCCCTTGTGAAGAGAGAGGGACTGGAAAGGACAGAAACAGGTGGGAACTGTTGTGAAGAGAGAGGGACTGGAAAGGACAGAAACAGTGGGAACTGTTGTGAAGAGAGAGGGACTGGAAAGGACAGAAACAGGTGGGACCTGTTGTGAAGAGAGGGACTGGAAAGGACAGAAACAGTGGGAACTGTTGTGAAGAGAGAGGGACTGGAAAGGACAGAAACAGGTGGGAACTGTTGTGAAGAGAGAGGGACTGGAAAGGACAGAAACAGGTGGGAACTGTTGTGAAGAGAGAGGGAAACAGGTTGGAACTGTCGTGGACTGTCTTTGATCCCTGACGGGGGAAGGGTCTCCATCAGTCAGGAAGAGTGGACATTCAGTCCTCCAGAGTCCACGAGGTACAGGATGTTCTCTGACGTCAGTCAGGAAGAGTGGACATTTAGTCCTCCAGAATCCACGAAGTACAGGATGTTCTCTGACGGAGGCTGCACTGCAGTCGTTGTCACCTTGGATTGAAGTCTATGGATCGAGAGATATCGAGATCATGTTGCTTTACAGCCCAGTCGACCGCAAAGGCCATATCATGGCTGTCAGCGCCTTGAAGTCAGCTCACGAGTCATTTGAAAACAAACAAACAAACAAACAAAACTCATCCACACAACTCTTTAAAACACAACTCCTCAAAAACACACCAGAGATTTCGTTGAAAATCTTTCTTCCCGTAAAATCTTACATCAGATGAAAAATGTTGATCTCTTTCAGAAATTCAAAAGATCACATCAGGCGGGACATCTCTGAACAAGGTTTTCATGGAGTCTGCTGTAAAGTGTTAATGTCTGACATCATGCAAGTCCCAACACTCTAACAGAATACGTATCACTGTGAGTGGCACATGACATGGAAAATGCACCATGGAGCTTCTTCACCTTTTAAGAGATAAGACAGGGTGTAAAAGAAGGGGCCTGCATGCTCTTTTGGTGAAGTCACCACGCTGTTCTCAGACTGAAGGCAGACCAAGGTGGAAAGGGTCCGTGTTGAGGAGACTGGACAATCGGGGGTGGTTTGCACTCTGTGCGCAAGTCCTGGTCATCGGTGTTGTAGAGACAGAGTCTCCGCTTCCATCACCGACGGCGGAGGATTCTGAGTCAGTCGAATGCCCTGTTCCATGACGGTAGGTCGTGGGGGGTGACCCTAGCTGAGTGTTGGGCAGCCTGGCAACTTCACAGCTCTCCGGGTCATATGCTCCACAGGGTAGAGGTCATACAACACCATCAGTGTTGTTGTCATGTTGTCCACCAGCAATGTCTTTGCTCAGGCTGTGGCTGGGTCCATCCTCCTCCCCCACCGTGTCCTGCACAATGGTCTGCAACAAAGGCGTCCTTCCTGGCCAGCCTGTACTGGGACAGCTGGTGATGTGTGAACACTGCTGTCCACAGCAGTTCCTGTCTGGTGATGTGTGTGGACACTGCTGTCCACAGCAGTTCCTGTCTGGCGGTGTGTGAACACTGCTGTCCACAGCAGTTCCTGTCTGGCGGTGTGTGTGAACACTGCTGTCCACAGCAGTTCCTGTCTGGCGTGTGTGTGAGGACTGGCTGTCTGAGGATACAGACATCACTGCTGCTGGGTTCAGAGGGCAGACACGCTCTGGATCCCTGTCCCCTCAGGATCTGCCTGTGGTCCTGCTGGGTCATCCACAGTGAAGGGTGGACTCCGCCAGGTGCTGTTGTGATGGTCCGGTGGCTTGTCCTGCCGCGGGGTGAGATTGGTCTGGCTCATCACTGTCACACTAGCGAGGCTTGTCCGTGTAGGGAGGAATCACGGTCATGTTTGGAGGTATTTTCCAACATCTCTTCTTCTTCTTCTTCTTCTTCTTCTTCTTCTTCACACACACACGCACGCATACACGCACGTGCGCGCGCGCGCCACACAC
>JAFLJL010016627.1:17500-20841 GCA_018398815.1 Conus ventricosus
AAGTTCGGGTGAAATGATAGGGGGGGGGGGGTGAAGGAGAGAGAGAGAGAGAGAGAGAGAGAGAGAGAGAGAGAGAGAGAGAGAGAGACAGACAGACAGACAGACAGACAGAGATCTCGGGGAGTAAGTGGGGAGTCTTGGGTAATTCGAGAAGGGAGGGGACATGGGGATTAGACTCTCTCTCCCTCTCTCTCTCCCTCTCCCTCTCTCTCTCTCTCTCTCTCTCTCTCTCTCTCTCTCTCTCTCCCTCCCTTCCTCCCTCCCTCCCTCTCTCTCTCTCTTTCACCCTTTCCTCCCTTCCGCCGTCCCTCCCTCCCTCTCTCACAGTATGTCAGCTTGTGTGTCAGTCTGTGAGGCTGGCACTGTGTCGTCACCAAAATGACAGGTTGTTATTGTCATCCAATGGGCGGCAAGTGGAGTAGGAGGGGGGGGGGGGGAGGATACAGGTCAGGGGGCCAGTGGGGTCAACGCTGGCTGGCTACGGTCACAGCTTGACGAAAGCAACAGCACGAGGTGTTGTATGGTTGGTGGTTCGAACCTAGTCAGCCGGGCATTGATTGGGGTTGTCGTGTGTGTGTGTGTGTGTGTGTGGGTGTGTGTGTGGGTGTGTGGGGTGTGTGTGGGGTGTGGTGTGTGTGTGTGGTGGTGTGTTTTTGTTTGTGGTGTGTGTGGTGGGTGTGTGTGTGTGTGGTTTGTGTGTGTTTGGTGTGTGTTTTGTGTTTATTATCCCTCCCCCCTTTTCCTTTTCCCCCCTTTCTTGTATGTCGCTTGGTTCGCGGCGTAACTTTTTTTGGGGTTCTGTAGCTTTTAAACTGGGTGCAATTGATTGTGAAATATTTTAAAAAATTTTCAAAAAAGAAAGTAAAATTTACGAAACCCAAAAGTAAAACCCCAAAAAGTTAGGTAAAAACATCAAGACGACGGCAGGGATAAAACGTTTTGAAAAGCAACTTCTGACCCTGAGACTATTTAATAGTTCTTTTCTTTTTTTTTTTGGAAAGGTCTTTAATTTAAAATATATGCCCCCCCCCCCCCCCCCCCCCTTTTTTTTTTTTTTTTTTTTTGGTTAAAGGGGTTACCCCATCCTTTTAAAAAAAAAAAGGGGAGATAAGGAATCTTTCCCCCCCCCCCCCCCCCCCCCTTTTTTTTTGTTTTTTGGGGGTTTTTTTTTTCGTTTACAGAGAGAGAGAAGAGAGAGGGGGAGAAAGAGAAAAGAGAGAGAGAGAGAGGAGGGAGAGAAAAACAGACAAAAAGACAGCAGAGCACGGACCATAGTCAGGAAGGTCAGACGGGTCCCCCCCCCCCCCTTTCGCATTGATTTGTGACCAAGAGGACGATCCTTTTGATGTCCGTACGTACCTCCTCCCTCGATTGCCCCCTTCCGCCCCCGCTGGGGCACTAGCCCCTCTGACCCCAAACCCCCCCCCCCCCCCCCCCACAAAAACCCATACCACACCCCCTTTCTCCCTTCAAGATCCCTACCCAGACAAAAGCCTGTCCTCTGTCGACTGTTTCCCAGGCGTGGTGGCCGTGATTGTGTGTGTGTGTGTGTGTGGTGTGTGGGGTGTTGGTTTTGTGTGTGAAAAAAAGTAAGCGTGTGCTGTGTGAATAAATAAGTAAGTAAGTAAGTAAGTGTGTGTGTGTTGTGTGTGGTGTGTGGTGTGTGTGTGTGTAGCGTCAGCAGACGGCAGTGTTTCAAAATGCAATGTGGGGTCGTGACCAACATTGCGTTCATCGCGGTCTAGCGCCCCGCCGTGATTTAAATGGACGCGCAGACTAGATGCTCACTGACGACGGACATAAAAAACCGCTGCATGCGCGAACGGGCCAGAAGAGACAAGAAAACACACAAAACACAACCACAACAAAACACAACACCCCCACCATCAACACCAACACACCCACACCAACCCCACAACACACAACAAAAACCCACCAACCAAACACTTACTTTCACACACCAACCACACCACAACACACACACACACACACACCACACCCTCAGAGAGAGAGGACATAAAGGGGGGAAAATGAGAAGGAGAGAAAGACAAGACAAGACAAGACAAAATTTTTATTTTCGAGGTAATAGATAAGCACTGATTGGGTTTTTTACCCGTCCTGCCCTGTGTAGGGTCAACAAAATAAAAAAAAAAGGCAACAAAGGGGCATGCAAAAAGGTAGAACTACAATACAATAGGGGAAAAAAAATTTAAAAAAAAAAAAAAAAAAAAAAAAGTGAGAGAGAGAGAGAGAAGGGAGAGAGAGAGGAGGGGAGAGGAAGGAAAGAGGGGAGAGGACGAAGGGAGTGCGGGGTAAACCCGCAAGAAAGAGAGAGAGAAAGGGGAGAGAGAGGAGGGGGGGGGAGGGATGAGAGAGAGAGAGAGAGGGTGGGGGAGGAAGAGGCTAGAGTGGGTGCGATAAGAGAGCAGTTTAGAACAAATTGACAATCAAAAAATTCCCAAAAAGATACAAACCAACAAAATTTTAAAAACCGGGGGGGGGGGGGGGGGGGGAAGAATAAAACACAAATGGGGGTGGGGAAAGCAAAAAGATAGCCCGTCGCCCCGGGGAGGAAGGGGGTTATATGGGTAAAAAAAAAATCGTCTTCCCGAACGGGGAGAGAGAGAGGGGAGAGAGAGAGAGAAGAGAGAGGAGAGAGAGAGAGAGAGAGAGGAGATGGAGAGAGGAGAGAGAGAGAGAGAGGGGGAGAGGAAGAGAGAGAGAGAGAGAGTCACATAAAAAATCAAGCATTTTAAGAATGAAGAGGGCAGGGGGGTGTAGGAAACACACACGCACACACACAACACACACCACACACACACACACACACACACACACCACACCACACACCCCACACAACACCCCTCATATAAGACATTTACAAACAAAATAACATAATAAAATGTTTCAATACAAAAAATTTAAAAAGTCAGGACATACATAAAGGGAAAGAGGGTGGTGGGGAATGGTGGGGGATTTACGGGTATGTAAGTACTGGCACAAAAAATGGTTGAAATAATGGTGTTTGAAGGTTTATATGCATTGGCGCTGTTTTTGGGTTTATTTAGGGAGCGAGTTCATTGACAGGAACCTGAAATGTTAAATGGTTTTTAATAAGTAATTCTAGGGAAAAGGGAATAATTTGGGTAAGGGCCCCGAGGAATTATTGGAATTTAAACAATGTTGGGGTGCCCTTCCCCGCACAATCTTGTGCATTTTGATCCCCCTTTTTTGTATTTAATTCCGACTTAATGGGGAACTTGAATCTTTTTTAGTCGAGTCAGAGATATGCTTTTTAGGGGGACTAATTTGAGTGCCGCTTGTGGGCTTTAAAATGGTTT
>JAFLJL010016628.1:7905-10405 GCA_018398815.1 Conus ventricosus
CAACTGGGCATGCTGTCTCCAGGGACGCTGATCGCCATAACCAGGCGCTGCTCCAACGTTTGTCTGCCATATCTGTTGATGTGGACCTAACAAGGCGGACTTTTCTACAGGCTATTTCTCTGTCATATCTGTTGATGTGGACCTAACAAGGCGGACCTTTCTACAGGCTATTTCTCTGCCATATCTGTTGATGTGGACCTAACAAGGCGGACTTTTCTACAGGCTATTTCTCTGCCATATCTGTTGATGTGGACCTAACAAGGCGGACCTTTCTACAGGCTATTTCTCTGCCATATCTGTTGATGTGGACCTAACAAGGCGGACTTGTCTACAGGCTATTTCTCTGCCAAATCTGTTGATGTGGACCTAACAAGGCGGACCTTTCTACAGGCTATTTCTCTGCCATATCTGTTAATGTGGACCTAACAAGGCGGACTTTTCTACAGGCTATTTCTCTGCCATATCTGTTGATGTGGACCTAACAAGGCGGACGTTTCTACAGGCTATTTCTCTGCCATATCTGTTGATGTGGACCTAACAAGGCGGACTTTTCTACAGGCTATTTCTCTGCCATATCTGTTGATGTGGACCTAACAAGGCGGACTTTTCTACAGGCTATTTTTCTGCCATATCTGTTGATGTGGACCTAACAAGACGGACTTTTCTACAGGCTATTTCTCTGCCATATCTGTTGGTGTGGACCTAACAAGGCGGACCTTTCTACAGGCTATTTCTCTGCCATATCTGTTAATGTGGACCTAAAAGACGGACTTTTCTACAGGCTATGTCTCTGCCATATCTGTTGATGTGGACCAACTAACAGGTGGATTTGTTGTGTACAAGGGCTTATTGCGTCTGCCATATCTGTTGATGTGGACCTAACAAGGTGGACCTTTCTACAGGCTATTTCTCTGCCATATCTGTTGATGTGGACCTAACAAGGTGGACTATTCTACAAGCTTATTTTTAGGGACTGCTCCCTTCTTTTCCGTGCCCTGTCTTACGTGCGCTAGAATGTAGGATACACAGGGCATCGCGGTTTATCATAAGCTACACAGGGCACCCGAGTTTATAACATGCTATACAGGGCACCCGAGTTTATACCATGCTATACAGGGCACCCGAGTTTATAACATGCTCCACAAGTTACCCGAGTTTATAACATGCTACACAAGTCACCCGAGTTTATAACATGCTACACAAGTCACCCGAGTTTATAACATGCTGCACAAGGCACCCGAGTTTATAACATGCTACACGAGTCGCCCGAGTTTATAACATGCTACACAAGTCACATGAGTTTATAATATGCTACACTATGTAGTGATGTGTGCACCTCTGTGTGTGTGTGTGTGTGTGTGTGTTGTGTGTGTTATGACACTGTTTTGGCGGTGTGTGTGTGTGTGTGATTCTGTATTGGTGTGGTGTGTGTGTATCTGGGGGTGGAGGGTGGGGGAGAGGGTGGTAGGATGTGTGCGTGCATGTGTTAATATTTATATATATGTACAGAGTGACACAAGATGGATAAATGAATTGACAAGGAATGACTGAGCACAGTGCAAAGAGTGGAATATTTTTAATGATATACTTGTTTATAAGTTGTTGCAATATGTGAATTTTGATAATGGCACCACAAACAAATTTTCCTTGTATTCTATGAGGACAAATAAAATATCGTGTATCGTGTATCGTGTGTACAAGGCATTCAAGTTTACAACTGTGTACAGTGCACTCCAGTTTACAGCATGCTGCACACGTCACCCGTGTTTATAACATGCTGCACACGTCACCCGAGTTTATAACATGCTGCACACGTCACCCGAGTTTATAACATGCTGCACAAGTCACACGAGTTTATAACATGCTGTACACGTCACCCGAGTTTATAACATGCTGCACACGTCACCCGAGTTTATAACATGCTGAACACGTCACCCGAGTTTATAACATGCTGCACACGTCACCCGAGTTTACAACATGCTGCACAAGTCACCCGAGTTTATAACATGCTGCACAGGGCACCCGAGTTTATAACGTGCTGCACAAGGCACTCAAGTTTACAACTGTGTACAGTGCACCCGAGTTTACAGCATGCTACACAGGGCACTAGAGTTTATTACATGCTACACAGGGCACCAGAGTTTACAGCATGCTACACAGGGCACCAGAGTTTATTAATGCTACACAGGGCACCAGAGTTTATTACATGCTACACAGGGCACCAGAGTTTACAGCATGCTACACAGGGCACCAGAGTTTATTACATGCTACACAGGGCACCAGAGTTTATTACATGCTACACAGGGCACCAGAGTTTACAGCATGCTACACAGGGCACCAGAGATTATTACATGCTACACAGGGCACCAGAGTTTATTACATGCTACACAGGGCACCAGAGTTTACAGCATGCTACACAGGGCACCAGAGTTTATTACATGCTACACAGGGCACCAGAGTTTATTACATGCTACACAGGGCACCCGAGCTTACACCATGC
>JAFLJL010016628.1:17905-25840 GCA_018398815.1 Conus ventricosus
TGCCTGTTAAAACCTCAGAAGTCCCACTGTTTTTACCATTACCCGTTATGAAGCGTCAGAGTGCCCGCCACTATGTTAGAAGCTTCCCCTTTTTGTATCTTTGCCGCCTTTGACGTCGAAAGCGTCCACGTTTTTGTCTATACCCGTTATGACATCAGAAGTGTCTATCACTGGTTTTACCAATGGCTGCTCGATGAGCAGTTGAGAGATGGAGCTAATATGTTACACTGAAGCTGAAACTCGACAGCTGAGGCGAGAAACTTAACTTGCTATAGTGATGGTGATACCCGAGATAGTTAGGGTAACGCCTACCAGTTGAGATGTACAGTCTAGCCCGACGTTTTAAGGGTGATAATGTAACAACTAAGACGTGGCGTTAATGTGACATTTTAAGGGTGATGTCTGACAGTTATGATGTGGAGTTAATCTGACATTTTAAGGGGATGCCTGACATTGAAAGGTGAAGCTAATCTGTCATTCTAACGGTGATAACTGACAGTTACGATGTGGAGTTAATCTGACATTTTAAGGGTGATAACTGACAGTTATGGTGTGTCGCTAAGCTGTCACTTTTAAGGGTGATACTTGACAGTATGTGGAGCTAATCTGTCATTTTAAGGTCGATAGCTGGTAGATGAGCTATGAAGCCAGTCTGACGTGCAGAGCTTGATATCTGACAGCTGAGCTGTGGAGTTTATCTGGCGATGTGAGGTTGATACCTGGCAGCTGAGAAAGGAGTCAATCTGTCATACAACAGGTGATACCTGATAGCTGAATTGTGTGGCCAAAACGTCATACTACAGGTAATATCTGACAGCTGAATTGTGGTGTCAATCTGTCATACTACAGGTGATACCTACATCTGAATTGTGGGGTCAATCTGTCATACTACAGGTGAAAACAGCTGAATTGTGGAGCCAAAACTGTTATACTACAGGTGATACAGCTGAATTGTGGTGTCAATCTGTCCTACTACAGGTGATACCTGATAGCTGAATTGTGGAGTCAATCTGTCCCTACAACAGGTGATAACTGATCACTGAATTGTGGGGCCAAAATGTCAGCTACAGGGAATATCTGACAGCTGAATTGTGGTGTCAATCTGTCATACTACGGGTGATACAGCTGAATTGTGGAGCCAATCTGTTATCTACAGGGGAAACAGCTGAAGTGAGGAGTCAATCTGTCATACTACATGTAATTAATTATACCTGACAGCTGGACTGTTTGGGGCCAATCCCGTCCTACTACATGTAATTATTATACCTGACACTGAAGTGTGGAGCCAGTCGTATGCTACAGGTTAAAACCTGGCAGCTTTCAGTTTTTACGTTTGACGTCCACAGCCCTGAGGTGATACGACAGACTGTGACATGCTCCTGAGGTGATCGACAGACTGTGACATGACTGTGACATGCTCCTGGGGTGATACGACAGACTGTGACATGCTCCCGGGGTGATACACAGACTGTGACATGCTCCTGGGTGATACGACAGATTGTGACATGCTCCTGGGAGTGATACACAGACTGTGACATGCCCTGGGTGATACGACAGATTGTGACATGCTCCTGGGTGATACGACAGATTGTGGACATGCTCCTGGGGTATACGAAAAGACTGTGACATGCTCCTGGAGGGGGATACACAGACTGTGACATGCTCCGGGGTGATACCACAGATTGTACATGCTCCTGGGGTGATACGACAGATTGTGACATGCTCCTGGGGTATACGACAGACTGTGACATGCTCCTGGGGTGATACGACAGACTGTGACATGCTCCTGGTGATACGACAGACTGTGACATGCTCCTGGCGTGATACGACAGATTGTGACCACCACCTGGGAGACACCCAAAACTTGACGTCAGTCACAGTCAGGTTTAACGTCATGCCCACCTCAGACAAGACTACAACGAGGGGTAGGTACCAAGGTGATTAAGGGAAGGTCAGAGTGACGACAGTGCTAACATGATAGTATCCAAGGTGATGAGGGGAAAAGGTCAGGAGGACGACAGCGCTAACATGATAGGTATCCAAGGTGATGAAGGGAAAGGTCCCGGAGTGAAGGAAACGCTAACTGATAGGTATCCAAGGGATGAAGGGAAGGTCAGGAGTGAGGACAGCGCAACAGATAGGTATCCAAAGGGGATAAGGGAAGGTCAGGAGTGACGACCAGCGCTAACATGATAGGTATCCGTGGGATGAAGGAAAGGGCAGAGGTGACGACAGCGGGTAACAAAGTTAGGTATCCATGGTGAAGAAGGGGAAAAGGTCAGGAGTGAGACAGCGCTAACATGCTGGACAAATACAGCCAGAAAGTCGGCAGGCCTAGCGACATTTTCCAAGAGCTAGTCTGGATGGAAATGCATTTCCCCTCCATCTTGACCCAACACAGTTCCCTCACCCCCACCCCACCCCCACCCCCTTCCACCCATCTCCCATCCCCCACCCCCGCCACCCATCTCCCATCCCCCACCCCCGCCCACCCTGTTTTGGTACCAAACAACGAAAGCTCTTCCCCAGACTTCAAAGAAGGTTACTTTTTCCGCCAAACTAAAGAGACGAACAAACTGCAAGATAAAACACGACGCGTTTCGACCTCTTCGCTCTTCTTCAGGCAAGGCAAACAGCATTCAAGAGAATGAAAATGAAGAACGGACGATCGCTATTCTCTTCAAATTGGGGCGTAAAATGGATGGGGAATGAAAATGAAGAACGGCGATCGCTATTCTCCACAAATTGGGCGTAAAATGGATGTGGAATGAAAACGGGGCTGTTGTTTGCCTTGCCTGAAGAAGACCACAGAGGTCGAAGGCGTCGTGATCTGTCCCTAATTTGTGCGTCTCTTTCCTTTGGCGGAACAGGAAATTTTCTTTTAAGTTTCTTTTCACTTTGTGCCTGTGGCACCCCGCTTTGAAACTTTAACATATGATATATTTCACCCAATCGACGGGCAGCTGTATCACAGACAAAGAGAGCGCTTCGCATTTTTCTTAATGGTCAAACGGATTTTAAAATATTACGGATGTAATTATGCAAATTTGGAAGATTTAGTGGGTTACTGTTTGAACAATCAAAAAATTAAAAGACTAAGAATTAGTGTTGCTCAACCCTTGCAAGACTGTCCGTTTGAGCTTGTAGATACGTTTAAAATGTTAGGCATCGTTTTTTAGCCGAAATAGCCTGGCTCAGGACAAAGAGGAATATTAGTAAAACACGATGAACAGTCGATATACATCGATAAAGGTTGTGGGTAAAAGGGATCTGAGCATTCAGGGGAAAATTGGATAATAAAAACATTTCACATAAGTCAGTTCGTGTACATCATGCAGTCCAATAGGTCTTCCAGTTCATGTTTTAACAAAGATTAACACCGTGCCATATCAATTTCTCTGACAACGGAAAACGTCTAACAAAAGAGCGTCCGAAAAGGTTAAACGGAAAACTATGAAGTCAGACTATATAGGGGGTGGAGTTAAAATGGTCAATATGCTAGAACTTCAACAGATAGTTTACTTGCAATGGATCGGAAGATTGTTCAAAGAAGAACAAAACTGGACATGTTTGCCTAAATGGCACTTCAGCAGAGTATCAGACTTCCAAAATCTCTTTAAAATTAACTAGCTTAATTAATTGCTAATTAACTGCTTTATTGGAAAGGAGTATATAAAGAATAAGTTTTGGTTGGAAACTTTCTTGACGTACCTAAGTCAAATATCAAGGATTCCGCTCAGTGAAGTTTCACAGGCAAACGTGTTGGATCAAGGTCTTTTTAATAATCATCTGGTTCAGTTTAAAAACAAAATGCTATTTTTCCCACAGTGGCAAAACGCAGGCTTTAGAACACTAAGTGACATTGTTAGCTTGAATGAAAACAGACTTCTTGCTGTAGAAGAAGTACTAGAAAGTTTTTCCAAGGAAATGGGTCGATTGGATAGAGAAGGTGGAGCAAATAGAGGTCTAGTAAACGAATTAGAAGCGGGTCACTTCCATAGTAAACCTAATTATATAAGAAGATATTTAGAGTCTAAAAATAACAAATCGCCAGTAACAACACATGCCATCGGCTTTTGGCAAAGAAAAGGAAATATCACAATTAACAAACACATGTGGTTAATGCCCAGGAAAGTCACAAAAGAGGTGCGACTACGAGAGTTGCAATGGAAAATTTTACATAATCTTTACCCAACCAATATTCGCTGAAAAAAAATGGAAAAGTGTAACTCACCAAACTGTTATTACTGTTCGGATACCCTTGATGTGCTAGAAATTTCTTCTATGCTTGCCCCCTCGAAAATAGTATTTGGAAGTATGTGGAATTGAAAGTCAGTGATTTTATACACATATCTGTCACGTTATCTCGGAATATTGTTCTTCTTGGTTGTTATGATATTCAGACCGCAAAGAATGAGTGTAACCTTATAGACTGGGTACTGATCGTGGGAAAACGTGCATCATAAACTGAAAAAAAAAAACGAAATCAATCACCCCTTTTGAAATCATATTTGAACAAGAGGCAAGACTTGGAAAAATGTTCTAAACACACACACAAATGCGCGCGCGCGCAAACACACACACACACACACAACACACACACACACACACACACACACACACACACACACACACACATAGATAGATAAAAATAGAGAGATAGATAGATAGATAGATAGATAGATAGATAGATACAGATAGATAGCATTGTTCTTAAACCTGAAAAGGCAGAGGTGTCAAATTACCACTTTCCGCGGTCACTGAGGAAAAAAGTCAGGTTTCGAAATATCGGTATATGACCAGGAGTTATATGTTAGTGAGTTTCCTCCCTATTGGAGGTTGTCTCCCCCTTGCAGACTATAAGCTTGCTGAAGACTCATTTTGAGAAGCATTTATTTTATTTTTCCCCATTCACCCACTCAAGCACATACTGTTAGTTAGGCAGAATTATCTACCACTGCAGATATAATGCTTATCTCCCCCTATTTCTTCAATCTAAGACATAAGAGCAAGCTTTGTTTATAATTGAATATTTCTTGCAGTCATTGCAACACCAAGCTGCTCTGTAAGTAGCTGAAATGGTGCTCGGTACTTATCTTTGGAATATATTAGTTTGTTGTATATATATATATAATATTATTCATAATATATATATTTTATATATATATATAAATATATATATATATATATATATATATATAATATATATATATACAACACACACACACACACACACACACACACACACACACACACACACACACACGCACGCACACACATACACAAACACACTCACACACCACACACACACACACACACACACACACACACACCACACACACACACTACACACACACACACCACAACACACACACACACACACACACACACACACACACACACACACACGCACGAACACAGATACAGTGAAGTTTCTTTCGCATGTGTTTATTGACATTTCGCATAAATTGAATCTCCGTCATGTTAAAAAAAACAACAACAACAAAAAACCACCCCAAGAAGGGACAGAAAGAAAATGCACGTCACAAATTAACCTGAAATAGAAGGTCCATCGCACCACACATAGGCACAAGGAAACATACACGCGCGCACAACACGCACGCAAGCGCACGCCACGCACGCACCACACACCACACACACACACACAACACACACACACCACACCACCACACTCACTACACACACAACACACATAACTCTCTCCTCTCTCTCTCTCTCTCTCTAGTTTGAGAGAGGAGAGAGAAGAGAGGAGGAGAGAGAGAGAGAGGAGAGAGAGAGAAGAGAGAGAGAGGAGGGGAGAGGGAAAGGAGAGATGAGAGAGAGAGAGAGGAGGTGACACAAAAAGACGCGAATGATGGATGGTTAAACATGTGAGTGAATTCTTTCGTTAAAAAACATGAAGAACTAAAACAAACCCAGACACATTGTAATCACACCTCGAAAAATTAATGCAGCACGCCAATATCCATCGATTAATGAAAATTCAGACAACGCGTGGCAAGAAAGTGAATGAATGAGGAAAGGAAAAAGAAACTAAGGAAATGTCAGTTAATATTTGTTCGAAAAACAAGAACATTACCAGCCCTACAAATCATTTGGTAACAGAACCTCCCACTTTTTTTTTTCTTTTTGATATTAACAACTCTTCGTTATTGCGCTTTCTTGGCTTTCCTCCTGTCTTCCTTGCAACCATATTCCGTTGCAAGGAATTTTCTCTGCTTCCTTGCAACATTTCGTTGCAGAATAGGTTTCCGGAGAAATTGCCGACAGGTGAAATAATAATTGTATAAGGCTCTTTTCTCACCTTTCTTTTTCTTCCTTTTTTATTTATTATATTTATTTATTTTTTTGGTTCTCGATTTCAGTTCACTTCTCTCGCGCTGGTCTTTGTTAGTCATTTCGGGATCTTCGTCATGGTACGGTACAGGGAAAACGTTGCACAGATGCAGGGAAAAGACCAAACACAACTTGAACCACACGGCCCCCCCCCCCCCCCCCCCCCCCCACCCCCCCCCCCCCCCACACCCCCAAAACCCCCAACACGCCACTCCCTCCCCTTCAAAGACCCCCCAAAAAAACCCCCCAAAAAAACAAAACTAAAACAACAATAAAACCCCACACCCAAACCACAAGCCTCAACCCACAGCACACCCACACCACACGACTCACACACACACAACATAATTATATTATATATATAATATATATAATAATCTAATTATTATATATATTATAATTATATATCTATAATATATAAAAATACATATACAAACAAAACGGAAACACACAAAGGCACAAACACAACACAACAACACAAACACCACACACATTTCATTTATTTTATGTCCTCGTCCTGGAGCATAGGCCAATCAACGGACTCTGCGCCATCGCCCCTTGTTCTGGGTGTTGTCATTCAAGTTCCGTTGGTTCCTTGTTGTTTCAACCCTCGCCTCCAGAATTTCTCAACTCCAGCTGTTGGCGAGGCCGGCCTTCTTTTCTTCTTTCCTGCGGTTCCAGGTTTCTGGGCTTTGGCGTTGGGGCTAATGCTGGCTCACGAGGGTTGGTCCCGATCCAGCCCCACTTCCTTCGCAGTTTCATCTTGCTTTGGCCACTGTGTTCCCGTCCGCACGCTCCACAAGTCTTCGTCGGCACTTGTTCCTGGCTTCGGATTTTAGATGCCCTCAGGCAACGGTGGTTGAAGAAGGTCTGAATCTTTTTTGCTTTCATCTGTGTTGTTCGGCCACGGTCTGGCACCGCTGATGGCAGAAATGTTTCACCATTGGAGTTGAAGATGCGGGTTGGTTCTTCCCGCTGATTCCCCTTTCGATTCCGCAGATGTTCTTGAGCAGTGACGAAAGCTGCTTTTGCCTTGCGAATTTCTGCTGTGAGTCTCGGTTTCCGTGCCCTCCCTGTATGGCGTAACCACGCTTTCACATGTGACGAAAGGGTGGCTCCACCTCCTGATGGGTTTTCTATCGACGTGAACTGGTTGTTGGCAGTTGGTGTGATTTCCATCAGCTTGGACTTCTACTGTTAACTTGAAAGCCCAGTCCCGTGATGTGGTCTCCAATGCGAGTGGTGTTTGGGGGTCCTGCATCTGGCTGTGGCTTTGTGTGACAGGTGCCGGCCATGTGGTCAAGCGAAGTCAAGGTCGTCGAGCTGGCGGCCAGAGTGTCCACTGTACCTGTTTCAGCCAGTTGTAGTGGTGCTTCATGTCCAGTTCATTTACCGCGGAGGAAGGGAACGGGAGTAAGACCAGGGGAAGGAACGGGACGAACCAGCCGAATGGCTCCCTGCCGACAGTCCGGTCGTGCACTCGAATCTTTTGGGGGGAGGGGTGGGGAACCGCAGCTTCAGCATTCCTCGCAACTGGTCGAAAGCTTCTTTCTCTTGACAGGGTAAAGGATGTCTTCA